>CAHIKZ030000577.1:480000-535000 GCA_903632075.3 Acanthosepion pharaonis | reverse complement strand
TGAATATCTAAATTCCACGCAAGACATGATTAACCGATAATCTGACAAATACAGCCACTGAAAAGCCTCTTACTGTCGACAGAATAACTCCACATGAGACTGTTGATGGATGCACATAATGTCCTCCTTGACTGGTTGTCAAGATACGACCACGAAACGTAAATGCTTCTCAAATTATTCACCATGGCCGGATAGTTTCCGACCGAACCTGTATAGCTGATGTGTATTACTTTCTGCATTGAGTAACAAGATAGACAGTCGCCTCCCTATTTGAAAACTGGTGCAATACAACCTTCCATTTATCCTCCAGTTTCTTTATTCCGATGATAGATTAGATTTTTACAACCATAGAATACAACGATCCAAGCTTTCCCTCTCGAGGTCAATGTACCGTTGATGAGGGGATATAGGTATTCATATTTTGAATAAAAATGATCTGGAACATGAAATGTGATTTTTTTTTAGAATCATTTCACCCAAGAAAGGTAATAAAGCCGCTAGGACGCAAGAGGTTACTGAGTGTTAAAGAATATGAGAAAAACTACTATTAAGGAGAGAGGACAATAAAAGAACAAGAATTAAAAAAAAAACAGAAGATAAAGGTTGATATTCTATTTAATTGATTGAAGACCAAAGTTAACTGGGAAGCAAGAAGCTGAAGACAGTTCCACACGTGAGAAGTGCGATAGAAGAAAGAGTCAGCATATAACTTACTCGTATTGCGCTTTAATTCATAAAGTCTAAGCACCATAGCCGAAAATTCATCAGAACAATTACCATGATAAATATTTATAGAAATGGCACAGGACAGCTACGTTACGTCGGTGGGAAAGGGACAGATGCCAAGATACTAAGTCAGGACTAATAACATTGCAGAATCTTCTTTGTATTTTATCGATAATCGCTAAATATATATCAGGAGCACCAGACCAGATGTGGCAGCAATTTTCAAAGCATGGACGACGATATATTCTGGCGAGAAAGATTGTCTAGCACGACATTTTGAACCAACTTACTTAGCTGTAGATTTAGCCACTGATTCAATATACTCTTTCCACCTCGCATCAGCTTAAAACGTTAGTCTGAGAAGATGGAATGTGTCACTCTCCTAGAGGTTAGCCTCAGCCATACTGATGGAAGTTAAAAATGGTTCTCTCAGATGATTGAGACCAATCGCGCTTTTGCGACGTTAAAATTAACAAGCCACTCCTTGCCCCATTTAACAACAGACTGTAGGTATTTTTTAGATCAGCTGTTAATTTCACTTAAAATAAATATTTCAAAAACAGAAACTATTGGAATTGTAATAAATGTACTGATGGCATGTACCCTGAATCCATAATAATAATTCAGAATGTGGAATTAGTAAATGCTAAACCTTTCAAATACCTCGTTGTCTGTATCAGATATATCACATTTAGTATAGAAGTTGAACAGAGAATAGGCTGCGCTGGAGGTAGTTTCGACTAACGTCGCAACTTGCTACAAAACATTAACCTAAAAGCTCTAGTTATGTTCTTAAATAACATCATCAGATGGAAACTTTTGTCTGAATATCATGATTGTAGCCCAAACTGTTGAGAAACATTTAAACTGTCAGATTTATAGAAAGACTTTCTAAGATCAACCCTTAAAAATGACTTTGAATGAGTGGAGCTTGTCGGTGTTAGCGAAGACCAGACTTCTTCGAACCTTGTGAACTGGCGCTCCAGAATCAAAAGCAAAGAACTGTACCAAATAAAAGCAACCACATCACTTGAGGAATTTTAGTAGCAGCAACAGATAAAATTGATATCATATGTAACCCGAAAAAAAAAATAAAGATATAATCAAGAAATTTGCATTCCACATTACTTCAAATAAAAGATTAGAAAAGGAAACTCCCTTCAGTAATGGAAAGAGCGATAAAAGCTACTGGACTTTGGATTTTTTCCCTGAAAATTTGTTTTAAGAGAAAGATTTTATACATTTCAACTGACAGTAGTACTGGCTGCTCGATCAATGAATGCCGGATATTTCCTTATAAGTAAACGGCTAATATTATCTTTCTCAGCTGTGTTTACATTCTGGTAGAGTTTCGCAAGACAAGAATTTACACTTCGAATATTGGCGGCACACAATCTTCCTAATACTATATACACTATCCCAGATTCTGGCTTTGTGCCAAAGTAAAGCGCATTATCTACCGTTGTAATCTTCTAATATAAGCGCTGAAATGACGTAAGGTTTAATGACCTAATCTAGCAAAGTGTTGATAATAAAATCATTTCAGCAAATGACTTATCATTCCTGATTCTTGCCAAAGATGGGTCAGGCTAACAAATGGACTATCAATTTGATCATAGACATATTAACCTACTTAGATAAGTAATTATTAAACTCGTGATTTAAATATTTATACATGCATTGACATCGCTATCGTTTCTTTCTTTCTTTTTTTCTTTCTTTCACACGCTTATTTTCACTAATTAAATCCATCCAATAAAAGGCCCGTGAAGCACTCAAGATAGAGAGTTACAGTCAAAATGATAATGATAAATGAGTTATTTGATATTAATAAAAAAAGTTGGTAGGACGTGAAGATTATGAGGATAAGATGGATAAATAATGTGTGACCCTTGAGCTGAAGGGGTTAAATCATAGCGTTAAGGAAAGCATCCCCATTGACCCCCTTTTCCCAAATTTGCAGTTCTTGTGAAATGCATATAGAGAAAGATTTCTTAGTGATTTCCTTTTACGAGGTTGATTATAGTTGCAACAACATTTAGCACTTACTTTTGTCTGGGCCGGTGTAAGCGGCCAGTGTGATGATGATATAGTATTGCTTGAGGGTTTCCAAGAAAGAATTCAATGGTCAAGCTGAGCCTTCAACTTGGAGGTTTGATCTGGAGAAGGATAAGATCTTCCAAGTTTACTTCCCCAAGACACACTACGATTTTTTCAGCTTTTCCGTTTTTTTTGTTTTTTGTTTTTTGTTTTCCATTTTTTTAATATCTTCACCTTTCAAACCAGATATGCAGAAGAAACTGGTCAGGTGCTTAGCTATGTAGTGCCCCTACGACCAAAGACAATCGTGCGACTGGTAACGATGATGATGATGATGATGATGATGATGATGATTTGACTGAATGATAACACACGTGGCCTCCCTCTGTCTCTTCTGCAAGTATTTTCACGGCAACCGTTCCGACGAGCTACTTTCGCTGGTTCCCGGATTACATGAATTTAAAAGAGCTATCAGGCTGGCATTTCGTTCCCACCCTTTCACTGAGATTACAGTTAAATATAACAGTCTCTTCTTCTCAACCAGCTTCTTCTCCCGCCGCACTTCCCGTCTGTGCAACTCCCTTCCTCTTACTTGCTTCCGCGGTGACTATAATCTTCAAATATTCAAGTGTAATGTCAATCGACATCTAACACCCCGAGCTTGTTCCCCGTCCTTCTCTGTATCCTTTCCTCAAACACGCCTCTTTACTCTTGTTCTCAGTCCCATGTAACCCATTGCGTGCTTTTGGCACTCCCGCCTTGCTTGAGGGTCAACTGCCTTAAGAAAAAGAGAATATTAATTGGAATGGTATCTAATATTTTTTAGTCTATCGTCTTCTTTGTCATGCACTGCGACATGTCATTGATGTGATGTTTGTAACGATATTTGGCGATGAAACAGAGTACAAGGAGAAAAGAGTTCATGCCTTTTGGCTTTTTGAAATAACTACAAGAAGGTTACAAATAGGAATTCATTTAGCCGCGTGTTAGTATATGTACGCGTGGCGTAGCGGTTGTCAGCATGAAAAGCGGAATCGTCATGACGAGTTCAAATACAGACTGTTCACTTTCGTATAAATTAGGAAAAGGTACGACATTAGTTAAATAGCAGAGCTGACTAGGCTCCCTAGCCTTGGATAGAAATTATAGGAGAAAGACTATTCAGAATCGGTTCTGCATAGGACTAGCAATATCCAATTATTTTAGATGTTTCTATTTTTAGATAATCTTGGCAAAAATATTTTTTTACATCTGTTATACTTTAATTTCATGAAATATGAAATTCATTTGGCATGGCTCAATGTTTATATAAGTTATAACCAGAAGTCTTCTGAGGAATTAAATAATATACTTTTGTAAAACAGGACCCCCACTTACCGAAAATCTACTCTGAATAGTAAAATAAAAGAATGCAATGAATCTAAGATATTCAGTTAGAAATGATTTTAATTGCTTTTTTGAATACTATATACTATTGACAAAAAAAAAAAAATTATATAAAACTGCCGCTCACGTTATATTCGGCAATCAATTTTATAAACATTTAATAAAATCACCTTTCTCCGTGGTTTGTTATATATTTCCACGATATTTTCAACTGAAAGTAAAAAAAAAAAATTACTTTCAATAATCAGATTAATTAAACTCCAAATCAGCTAATTTTCTGAAAACTAGATTTTTAAATAGAGAATTGTACATAAGACTGAAGTCAACGATTTTAGCCATTTAAAAAAAAATCCTTTCAATCAGTTCAAATTTGTTTTGAAATAGAGCAAATTATTTTGCTTACTGGAAAAATTAAACTAATCTATTTGCGTGAAATTAAAACTAAAATAAAAGCTTCAAGAAAGATTTTTCACTTTAAAATTTCATTTTAATCATTAGGTACCGCTTTTCTTTGGAGATACCTACATATAAATGTACTATATACATTTACTCGTAAATATATATATATATATATATATATATATATATATATAGAGAGAGAGAGAGAGAGAGAGAGAGAGACAATGGAGCCAAAAGGGATACAAAGACATGCAATAAACGAGACAATATCTACAAAAATTCCAGATGTAGTCTGTAGGAGAAAAATGCTGTTACCTCTCTAGCTAACGTTGACAATAGCCAATACGAAGATATTCGATTTTTGTAAGTGTACTGATAATTTTGCGTAACTGTTTTTAACATTTCAATCAAAAGGGTTTGATCTCTTTGAAGATAAGACTAGATAAATAATGTCCTTACCGGCACATGTAATCGTGAAAGCTTGTGCAATTTTCTCACAACTCCTTCCTGCGTGTTTCGGCCCCATTCGGTGTGCATTTTCGGAGACAATAGAAAAGATGACAAACTGCAGAGAAAATAGAGAAATAACTTCAGGAACCAAGTTCGATGTTTTTATTTTTATTTTATTCTATTTTGTTGATCATAATAAAGGACAATCAAAAAGCGTTAACATGGCCGCCAGTAGAAGTATGTCGTGTTGAGAAAACTATCTTCACTAAACAGCTTCGGAGCTGCTTTTCTCACGACAGAGACGAACACATCCGTACACACAGCGTTTATATTTTTGGCCTTTTTTAGTTTTTTATGAGAATCTTCTGAGAAAGATCTTGGATATGTTTCTTTCGCTCTGATTTTTTTATCTGAATGTCCTTAGGGCATTTTGCATCAGCGTCCGAGTTTTCCGGTAGTTTACCAGTATCATATATATATATATATATATATATATATATATATATATATATATATATATATATATATATATATATTTTTGTTCCTTCATTTTAATATCATTTTGCTTTCTTGATCTTATGTTTTACGTTGCATTTGATTCAGACTTCTTTTTTTTAATAATGTAAAAAAGTGCGCTAACTAAACCTATTTCTAACCCACTATCATTTCTTTTACAGCCATCTATCAACGTTGCATTTGGCTGGGAGGAGAAAATAAATATTTTCGCCAAACAGGTGGGCCACGGAAATAGAAAGCCTCCCCACCACCTAACTTTCTCATCAAAAAGCAAAATGGCTGTAGGGGAGAGGCTGAAGAAAAATATCAGAGAGAAAAGGAAAAAAATAACGGAAAGTAGCGTCCGCCTTCCTGCGTCCGCTGACATACGCCGAAACGACATCTGGTGGCCAATTCGGTAACTTAGCAATAACGTCAAAGATTTGATTTGGTTTTTGGTAAAGCGACTTAATTTTTATAGTGAGTTTTGCGAATTACATTTAGAGATGAGTGGTAGGATTTTACAGATTTCAAATTAATCATAAAGTATGCAACACACACACATACAAAGACACACACTCACATATATGCATATATTCATACATACATGCATAAATATATATATATATATATATATATATATATATATATATATATATATATATATATATATACACACACACATATATATATATATATATATCAATTATATGAAATTATTATTATTATTATTAATATTTCTTCACCTGATTTCTGTTGTATAGACATTCCCTTCCGGGTCCCAACCAAAGCAATAAGGTCAGAAATGGCATCATGACATTTTCTACTGATCATTATTGTAAATAAAAACTAAGATCACACACATTTTACATAGATAAAGCTCTTCGTAAGGTATAGTCTGTACTAGTGAATACATTTTTTTGTATTTCTTTAAGGCATGGGCTACCAGGAATTCCTTTCAATTAATCTATCGGAACCTTTTCCAATCAATCTAAGGGCTCCAACTACAACCGGAATTATTTCAATAAGAAAGCATATTTTGTTTTTATGGTCTCTGATCACAATGTCTGAGCAGTTAGCTTTGATTGTTCTGTTTGTGTGTATTGTAAAGTCCCATGAAATTGCTACAGGTCCTATCCCTGTAACCAGGTCAGGATGATGTTCATACCAGTTTCTTGCAGTTACCTTCCCGTAAAAGTTGCATATTTTCCAATGCAAATATTGGCCCACTCTATCAAACCGAGTTTTATATTCATTTAATGCCAACACTATGCAACCTGATAAATGATTGTTTCTAGATATTTATCACAAAATTTGTATTTCATGTTAACACATGTTTTTTAGTATAGGTGCTTGGTAATTTCTAGTTATTGTTATTATTATTATTATTTTTATTTTCTTTGATTTCTGGCGTTTACACATTTCTTTCCGTGTCCCGCCCAGGGACCTAAGGTTAGAAATGGCGTCATGACACTTTCCACTGACAAAAAAAAAAAAATAAATAAATTACATAGATAAAGCCCTTCGTAAGGTGTGGGCTGTACTTGTCAGAACAATTTTTGTATCTCCTTGAGGCATGGACTTCCAGGAATCTCTTCAATTAGTCTACTGCAATCTTTTCCAACCAGTCCTAGGGCTCCAAATACAACAGGTATTGTTGATGTTCCCATATGCCACATTTTCGAGATTTCTATCTGTCATTGTATTTTGACAACGTTTTGAATATCTTCAAAGATACATTGCAGTCAGCAGGAACTGCCATGTCAATAAGGAGGCACCGTTTTTGTTTGTGGTCTTTAATAACAATATCTGGCCGATTGGCCTTGATTGTTCTGTCAGTGTGTATTGTGTAGTCCCATAGAATTGTAACAGGTCCTATCTCCGTAACCGGGTCTGGGTGGTGTTCATACAATATTATTGCAATAATTATATTTAATTAATAATAATAATATTAATTATTATTATTATTACTATTATTATTATTATTATTATTATTATTATTATTATTATTATTATTATTGCTGTTGTTTTTAAACTATTGGAAAGATAAATTACTAAATAATAATAATTAATAATAATACAAAATTGACTAGCATTAAAAAACGAAACAAATAACGTTATAAATGGGAACGCTTTTTCAAAAAATTTGAAATTACGTTACTTTGCAATTAATAATATATCCAGCGGAGGTATTTAAACTACAAGTTTGAGAACTGGAGCGTTTAGCTGCCCTTGATGACGGTGAAAGGAGACTCTGAGCTTTGGTTAACAAAACTTTTACTGTTGGTTTCACGATAAAAAGACTTCAGATGGGAAGGAAAACTCATGAAAGCTTCACCCGGTCAGAGATGCGTGTACTGGCTGATATTGTCTGTGATCCGGAGAGGTTAAACTCCGCGATAATAGCACATGAGGACTGTCGTTCGGAGTTTCCGTGGCAAGTCTTTTGCACCGTCACATTTTTATCGACGGATCCAAAGTGTGGATGGTCCGACACAATCTTCACCACATGAAACAAATCATTGTGTTGGTTTTCTGACAACTACATCTAATTCGTTCCTCATATATCCGGATACGGCGAAAAACTCTACGAAACAACATCAACTTTACCTTGTCTCTTAGAATGTACGAAATCTCCTGGACGACAACTCAGCAACAGAAAGAAAAACAGCTGTGGTCACATTGGAGCTAAATAAATACAACATTGATATAGCTGCATTGAGAAGTAAGCATCAGTCGACTAAATGAAACGAGAAAGCAATATAAGACATCTAACAATGTTTCTGCTGCACTTGGATTCTTCTGTACTGTTTGTAGTCTTTTGTGCAATTCTGGAGCCAGTCTCAAAGTCATGTCTGTCATAGGTATGGAGATAATTAGATTGATGTCGTCAGAACCTTATACATCGAACTCCATGGGAGAATACATCACGCACACACACACACACACACACACACACACACACACATATATATATATATATATATATATATATATATATATATAATATATATATATAAATATACAGACAAGTTGGTTCCACCGACGATTCTGAAGACGTTTCAAAAGACGGTTCACAGCGTTAACCCCTATCAGAAGTCAGCCCAAATCAAAACCAGAGTTTCACGCCCACGAGTTATTCAGATGACTTGAACCCATATATATATATATATATATATATATATATATATATATATATATATATATATATATATATAACGATATTTGTATATAAAAAATATTGAGAAAAATATGTATGGCAAAGTGTAAAAAAAGTGTGACGCGTTTCGTCAATTTATGACTAAGTTTGTTTACGCTAAAATTTCAAGCGTCTCTTGTTCGTACGCATGTGTATTCGCACCAACATAAACATATTCAGACGAAACGCGACACATGAGAACATTTTCACCTTGTCAAATATATATATATATATATATATATATATATATATATATATATATATGAAAAAGTCATATTCCTATTATCAATAAATTGACAAATATGTTTCCGATGCATATTAAAATTGATTAGACTTTCCCAATGATAACACAACACAGTTTCTAAGATATGAATATCAACTTGACCTTGAGGGGCGTTATCAATTCAGAAACGCTTAGACAGTTTTCATAAGTATATATATATATATATATATATATATATATATATATATATATCAATTAGTACATATAAGTGAATCTAAGTTTTGGTGTTTTTCATAAGTATATATATATATATATATATATCAATTAGTACATATAAGTGAATCTAAGTTTTGGTGTGCGTCTGTACTTTTGTTGGGTGGTTTTCGGCTAGTCGGGCACAGGATCTGTGTTGTTGGAAGTAAGCAAATGGCTCATAAGACTTCCACTCGTACGTAGCACAAAAAAAATAATGTTTAAAAGATCTGTGTTAAATGCGATGCTGGTGAGTTACATTTTTTTCAAATCAATAGCGAAATGTGAGGGAAGTAAAACAACGTTTGCGCAGCAAATTGATGACAAATTTAAAATTCGCGTATTCAGTATGTATTCATTAATATATATATATATTTGATCTGTATAACCACATCGAGCACTATCACGTTTACACTTCATGTATATGTTTAACGATGATTTATTTGCTTGACGAGTATGCATACAAGGCCACTCCTAAACGCTTGCTTCTATCTATCTTGCCGTTTCATTTACCTATCCTACAATTATATATATATATATATATATGTGTGTGTGTGTGTGTGTGTGTGTGTGCGTCCAGACCCCTTGTGTCCTAGTGACTTTACTGCCTTGTTTTGGGTGAAATTGTCTATATATATATATATATATATATATATATATATATTTAAAGTGCGTGTTAAATGCACGAATAACTAATAAACTAATTGTTGTTCATTATTTTATTAAATACTTTCACAATATATCGTATTTCTGATAAAGGTTGTTCCTTTTGTATTGAAATAGCTTCTATCTTCAAATATATATGCGTGACGATTGTATTGCTTGACTCATGAAACCAATTTAACTGACATATATATATATATATATATATATATATATATATATATATATAGATAGATAGATAGATAGATACATAGATAGATATATAGATAGATAGATAACTAGATAAGCAGATTGGGCGATAGATAGGCGGGGAGATTTAAATATTTTGTGCTGCAATCATTTTAAAATGTATACAATGAAATCTGCATATGCAAATTGGTCGATGATAGCAAATCACACATCTGTGTATATGACAATTGAAATGAGCGATTATTACGAGTATTTTTTGCATAATAAATATATTTGCTCTCAGTTATATTAAACAGCCTGATATTTGGCAGAGTACTGCAAGACAGGAGGATTTCTTTGGTAAACAAAGAAATGAATACTAAACTGTTACGTGACATCTGTCCTCCTTTACGGCAGCGAATGTTGGACGATTTCCTCAAAGATTAAAAGAGACTCGTGTTGACGGAGATGTGGTTCTACAGAAGGGTTCTTAAGGATATCTGAACCGAGGTCTTAGCGAGGTTGCAAACAAGGAGAAGGCGTATACTTAACATCAGGAAGAGGCATCTGAAGTTACTGGGACACATAATGAGGAAGGAGTGCTTGGAGAATCTGATACTCACGAGTTGAACAGAGGGAAAGAGAGACAAGAGAAAGCAGCACGTGACATACCTGGTGAGCTTGAGCATGTGGATGACTGAACGTTGTCTCGGGGAGAATGCCACTTTGACAGAAAATTTACCATTAAAAAATTCGCTTATCACCATATTTGTACAAGAACTGTAAAATTTAAAATCAAACTCAGCGTTGCTACTGCACGCTCCAAAAACAATAACTCATTTCCAATAGCATACAACAATACATATATTTTCGTTGTCCTCTTGTTACTGAGAGAAAAAACAAGAACAACATCTATTCCATGCCTGAAGATGTCTGTAGGAACAGACGAAAGCTTGTAGTAAAATAAGAACTAATGCAACAGAAATTTATAGAAACAAGGATCTTTTCATTCATAACAGGTTCGGAGGTTTTTGTATATTATTTGAATTGCTTGCGACGATGGATTTCTCGCCAATTAAATCATTAACCTTTGTATTTGTTTTTGTATGAATAATTCATGAATTTATGTAAATTGATTGCACGTTTATCGAAATATATATATATATATATATATATATATATATATATATATATATATATGTTATCAATAGAAATATTCAGAGTTTTATGTAATAACAATCATCAAGCGAAGTTGAACCTGATAATTGTTATTACATGAAACTCAGTGTAACAGATGTTGGCATTGATAATATTATTATATTATAATTAGGCATAGTCGACTTTGATATTGAGCCCTCAATTTATTTCCTATTTTAAGCTTTTAGCTCATTTTAAGTTTTATCTTCTATTCTTATATATATATATATATATATATATATATATATATATTAATACAATTAAAAGTTTTCTCACTTAGCTGATTGATTTCACTTCAGCATTCCGACTCCAGATTTTCGTAGACGGACTCCTCCGAGTATCCTCGTCAGGGGTATCAGCAATTATTTGAGGTGTTTTTGAAGACCGAGAGACTTTTTTGTTCAAGAATTTTATTTTATTTTCACTTCTGAACATTTCATATTTTTGTTGAAATTTGAATATAATTTCTTTAGTGTGTTTGTACGAGCCATTATCAAAGAATTAGTTGTGGACAAAGATGGTTGTTTCTATAATTATTCACGAACGACGCGCGACAGGCGAAAACCACTAAAGAAAAGCTACCTAGTGACACATCCCTACCAAAGAAACAAAGAAACATTTATGAATGTTTTATTTAGAACAGAAAAAGCACGGAAAATGCTAGACATTTCACATTTAAATTCTGTCTAGAAACCCTAAAATGGTCCGGAATTTTAAAAAAATTAACGATTAACCTTTAACAAAATATCTTCGTTAACATAAACATAACTAAATGCAAAATTGATGCTCCGATACACACCACACATACCCATATACATATATCTATGGTGGGGAAATCTATTTTACACACTTGGTGTATGGATTAATTTAGTACTGGTGAAAAGGAAGTTGAACATTGACTGGATCAGATGTATTTTCCCACAACACTGCAAATTGCTACACAAAATATCAACCTGAAAACTCGAGTAATGATCTTAAATAGTCTAATCAGATGGAAACATTCATATGAATGTCATACAGTGGGGGAAAATATTCGCACACATACAAATCTTTTATTTATTTTATTTCCAACTGCTGAATAACCATAAGTTTCATATAAGTAACTGTACACAGATGAACAATAACTAAACAAGCATAGAAAACTGAAAGAATTGATAGAAATAAATCCAATTTATTCATTTTAATGAGTGAAATAATTATACATAAATTATAAAAGAGAACATAACCTTCATTTATTACTTTGTAGAATAACTATTATTCAATTCTACAGTAACCAGTCTCTCCTTTAGTTCTCAATGATTTGCAAATTTTAGTTGGTATTTTGCGCCATTCTTCTTCGCATATAGCCTTCCGACCCGGGATGTTTGTTGGACCTCTCGATTGGAATTGAATTTTGAAATAACGCCACAGGCTCTCGATTGAATTTTAATCTGGGGACTGACTTGGTCATTTCAGGATATTTACATCATTTTCAGCATGCCATTTCTTCGGATATTTTGCAAAGTTCTCAGGATCATTATCTTACTGGAAAATCCAATCATAACGAAGTTCAAGATTTTCAACCGAAATCATTAAATTTGCTTCCAAAATATTTTGATATGCTTCGACCTTCATTCTACCATTTATTACTGATATGTTGCGAGAACCGTTTACAGAAAAATATCTCCAAATCATGATGCTGCCAGCACCAAATTTCAATGTTGGAATTGTGTTCTTTTGTTTGAAGGTATCGCCATCTTTCCTCCATACATGATTTCTAGAATTACGTCCAAACAAAACAATTTTAGTTTCGTCTGTCCATTATACTCTTTCCCAAAACTATTTTTTTTATTATCCTTATATTTCCATTTCAATGTGGCATCTCTGTATCTTTTCAAGAGCAGTGAACTTTTACTAGGGGAGGGTGACTTTAGAGTGTTCCTATGAATTACTTATCATCCGTTTAGTTACACAGATTCCTGATGAAATCAAATCATCCTGTAACTCTTGACGAGTAACTATTGGATTTTGTTTCATTTGATGCATTAATTTCCTCGAAGATATTGAGGAAATCTTCCGTGGAGCACGTAGTCTTCTTTAGTTTTCAAAATATTTGTGTTGGTATATCTTGCAATGAATGAACTTATGGTAGGAAATGGAATATTCAGCTTGTCTGAGATTTTCCTGTAACTTTTACCTTTTTCCCAGAGCTTAACACTCAGTTATTTTTGCGAATTTGTCAATTCTTTACCTGTTACCATGATGATAAATTTCTTGATCGAATATTAATTACAGAATCTTTTGTGTTTTTTTTTTTTTTTAGGTTAAAAATAACTATTGATATCATTATTGGAACGTTCTAGAATATTGCACTCGAATAATTTAGAGTATTAAAGCAATTTTAATGTTTTAAAACCTGAAATTTATAGTGTACTACTGCTTTTTCACTTTTTTTTAAAACTTATTCATTAGTTGGAAATACAATAAATTAAAAATTTGTATGTGTACGAATATTTGTTTCCCTTCACTGGATTTGTCTCCTTTCAGAATTATCAAAACTGTTGGCTGTGTAAAACCGATTTCACAGATCAATAGTTAAATATGGCTTTGAACGATTAAACACTGGGGGCTTTGCAAGAACCATCTTTCTTTGAATGTTTTGGCTTGGCGTTATAGAATCACAAAGAACTGTATCAAATAACATAAACAACACTACTTGAAGACTATCAACAGAAGCAACAACTAAAATTTTAAGATTTTATAAGTTTCAACAGCAAGCAACATTGGCTGCTCGATTAATTACTGCCAAATAATTCCTTGTAGGGAAACGGCTATTATTACCGTTACCGATGTTTATATGGACGCAATAATTGTAGAGTTGAGCAAGGACATGAAGATATTAAGACTGTAGTAAACTAGGAAGCATCCTGTCGGGAGTCTTTTCCACAAAGCAATTGCTCTTGGGAAGAACTTTTCTGAATGGTACTTCTTCCTTACCAGTGGAATATAAAGGGAATGGGGCGTGGTTCGAACCCTGTGTACGTGGCATGACGGATTTTAGCTCTAATCTATGAACTGTTCGAACTATAAAGAATATTTTCCATGGAAATAGCAACAGAGATGCAACAGGCTCGCGATATTTCGTCGGTGAGAAAGTTTTTTGTAAAGTGTAAAATAATCCATCACCTGAAAGGTCGCGTAAATATATAAACTAAATATAAAACATATTTTATCTATTTCTATGTCATTTAAATTTAACTAAATGCATCCCAATTATCCCTGTTTTTGTCCCAGTTTGACAACCATTAACAGGTTCTTTCTTCTTTATTACACCTTTTCTAGTATTAGGAAAGAAATTCGTTTTTCTTTCGAATGATCTGTTTCCCTTTTTTTAAGCATTTCACCCCAAGCAAGATGGGAGAGCCACTAGCACGTAAGGGGTTACAGAGAGTGGGAGCAAGATTAAAGAAGAGTGATAGAGGAAAGGATGAAGAGAAGGACGGGGAATAGATCAAGGCATCTGGAGATGTCGATTGATATTGCATTTGAATCTTTGGAGATTATAACTATCAGGAAGCAAGTAAAAGGAAGGCAGTTCCACACACGGGAAATGCGAGACATAAAGCTATTAGAGTAGAAGAGACGGCTAAATTTAACCATTTCGACAGTGAAAGGGTGGGACTGAGATGCCAACCTAGTAGCACGTTTAAATTCATGCAGTTTGGGAACCAGCGAAAGTAATTCGTCGGAGCAGTTACCGTGAAAGAATTTCTAGAAAAGACAGAAGGAAGCGACGGCATGTCTTTGAGAAAGCGACTGTAAATGAGATGCCAGTTTAAGGCCAATCATATTGCATATACATCTCTGGATCATGTCGAGGACATTAAGACAATCAGTTTTAATTGATCGACATATTCATTTTCCACAGCTTATAATCTTTGAAATTCATTTAAGACCAGAAGAAGTGGATTCATGCCTTTCTAAATAGAATAGAATGAGTACAACTAAAATTGGAACTTGTCTCTCCGATTAACTATACCTAGCCATTATCAATTACACCACGCACACATCCAAGTTTCCAACACTTGGACTTTCCAAGCGGTCATACATCTAAGTACTGACCAGGTACGACGTTTCTTACCTTCGCTGATCGTAAGTGAACCGGTGTTTTAATGTAATATAGTCGTAAATCCGTATATGGGATGAATAAACACAAACCAATTTTGTGGAGGCAATGCTCTGAAAATCAAAGTTCACAACTTAAAATATTCATACTCACAGCAATACAGTTAAAGAGTAAAAAAAATAACAAACAAACAAACGACGTGTTTATTAAATGAGCAATGGCTTTTACGTCGATAGATTGTGTTTATTCTCTATTATACAGCGCAGAATTTAAGCAAAGTTACGAATGGTCAATGTCGTCAGGAAAATTTGTTTTTTGTTATTTTTCCACTTATCAGCTTAAGCTGAGACGTAGCTCCATCCATCAATGTTTCCAATATATATATATATATATATATATATATATATATATATATATATATATATATATATATCTTGTAGTGATAACCTCTTTGGTTTTGATTTAAAGATGGCATGTTTTCTCTTCTTCTGCTTGTAATTATATGTTTAATCAGTTTGTATCATAAAAATAACAAGTAAGTTAAGGTTGTTGTTTCTACGATTTTCTGATGCTTATCCATTTATTTATATTTTAGGGCCCAAATGCGGAGAATTTTTTTTGTGGAAGGTGGTGCAGAAGGAATCCCTCCGACTTGAAAAATAAAAATAAGATTTAAATGTGAAAATGGAAAAAAGATCCCTGCATCACACAAAACGTTAAATACGATACCGAATGTTTCATTTATTTTACTTCACTTTGCTTCTGTGTTATTTTTTGTTCATTTTTTCTAGATTATAACGAGATGGTCGATTGACGATAGATGATGTCAAGGTCCTGAGCAATGCCGCCGTCTGAGGTGATATAGGTGTGATAAGCAAACAAACATAGTATCTGTTTGCAAGTTTTTCCTCGAAGATACACAATCTTTAATATGACTGCGTCGTTGAAATTTTTGGCGGCAATAAACCATGACACGAAAGACCGTTTTCCAGTACGGAAGACTAAAAGAGAAAGCAAACTTCGAATTGGTTGGCATTTTTTCTAAATATTTATCACCATATTGTATTGTTTTTTCAGTGTTGGTAGCACACACATAAAAGAAACTACAAGAAATCCTACAGAAAGTATCAAAGGAATGGAACAATGAAAGAATAAACATCACTTGTAAGAAAACAAAATGCTACGTTATTAGCAAAAGGTACAACACCAAATACAATAATTTAAATATCCAGAAGTATATTGACAGGACGTAACGTGCGACGCTTAAATCTGGAAAGCATTGGCATAGCGAAAGATGCCTTCCAAAAGCTAAGCAAACTATTAAGAAACAACAGCTTCGTTAGGAAGTACGAAACGTGTGCTGGACTGTTATGTAGCATCAGATTTCCTACTTGGTAGTGAATGCTGGAAATCTCCTCACGGATGAAGGACAGATTTGAAGCAACAGAAACAAAGAAAAGAGTACTGATCTGCTACGTAATATCAATCCTCCTCTCTTCGCAGATGAAGAAAAGATTTGAAGCAACAGAAACAAAGAAAAGAGTACTGAACTGTTATGTAGTATCAAATTTCCTATTTGATAGTGAATGTTGGATAATCTCACAGATGAAGAACAGATTTGAAGCAACAGAAACAAAGAAAAGAGTACTGAACTGTTATGTAATATCAGTCCTCCTGTATGACAATGAATGCTGAACAATCTCTTCACAGATGAATAACAGATTTGAAGCAACAGAAATATGCTTCTGCAATTTCTAGGGTTGAGAATACGATGGACCAAACATGTGAGCAACGGCGAAGTTTTAGAGAAATCGAAACGATAAGGAAGAAACGGTTGATATTTCTAGGGCGCATAATGAGAAAAGTTGGCTTGGGAAATTTGATACTCACTTCATAATCTGAAGGCAAGTGGGACGGGGAAAAGAGCGTATAACCTACCTAGAGAGGTTGAGTAAATGGATTGAGAACAAACTCGATCATTAAAACTATTATAATATAAAAAATGTATAATAAAATTAAACTGATTACAAATTTACATTTCGACATTAAATAACCCAAAGAAATTGATATGCTTCTAAACAAAAAAAACTACCAACCAACAAATCTATTTTGAGTGGTTCTCCGGCCTTGTATTGAGTGCACTTCAAACAAAAAAATTATATCACATCTTCAGTCTTCATGAGATTCAATAATTTATAATAAACAATTGATAGTAGTTACCACGTCTCACAAAAGACGTCTCCCATCATACTGCACATAGAGAGGTTTCGAGAGTGGACAGTTCTAACTTCGGCATAACGAATTAAATATGGGCAAGACGTGATTATTCCATCAGGTAAAACCACGACCTAAAAGTTGTCAGCTTCTGGTTGGATATTTAGGGACACGGATTATAAACGTTTACTAATTCTAACGATTTAACTCAACTGGTTGTTGAGCCGATGTCCAAATTTTTGAATTTAGCGTAAACGAACCATTGTCTAATTTTAGAATTCTACACAAAATTGGGTTTATGTGTACAATTATATTCATCACACGCACACACACATATGCATACACACATATACATACACACATATATATAATGTGCGATGGGTAAATTGTCGCCATACTATATTTTTACTTTCTCGCATACGCGTTTGTTTTTCATTTTGTCGCCTAGCATAGTAGGGTCAGTTGGGCACCGTCTGTAAGAAAAAGAGCACGATTTCGCAATTCACTCCACCAGAAATCTGGGAACGACATGCTTTACTGCTTGGCATTCGCACCGGAATCTCCTATACAAACATTTTAGAGTGACTGGGTGACAATCTAAGGACTGTGCAGTGGATTCAAAAAGAGATGGTGATTAAGAGTTAATGGTGTTTGAAAAGATCATTGGTGATGGCGACGTTATACCTCCATTCATTTTCTCACAGGGCCTCAAACTCAACATGGTGGCTTACATCAAGGGCCTTGAGGAGGTTTTTCTACCCTGGGTCAAGAGGTGACCGCTGGATGGCATTATTTTTGGCAACAGGACTCTACATCATGCCATACGATCTGGAGAACCCAGTCATGGCTGTCAAACAATTACTGCGACCACATCACCCCTTAAAATACGACTTCTACTGCAACCCCATTGATTGTGGGTCGAAGTTGATCAAGAGACCAGCAAAACTCGTTGAAACACCGAAGATTAACTGAAGGCAAAAATTATGACATCATTCCTCAACTTAAACCAGGAGACTGCTCAGAAGAGTTGCAGGAGATTCTGAAGTCATCTTGAGGCCGTGGATGAAGGCAATACCGGATTTATTGAAAATATTTATTCTTTAGTAAATCAATATATTTTTTTTTTTAATTTTGGCAAATATATCTGTTTAAATGAGATATCAGGGTTATAATTTTGTGTAATATAGAGCGCAATCCATCCATTGGACCCAATATATATATATATATATATATATATATATATATATATATATATATATATATATTATAATAATAATAAAAAGAAAGAACAGTAAGATATATAATCCAGTGTTGTTATTGATATTTTTATTTTTACAAAACAGCGCTCATTGTAAATTTGCTGAGCATAAATATTATAAATTAACTGATTTAAAATATGGTTTCTTCGCTACACAAGAATTTCCATGTTTCGAAAACCGTTATCAAGGATACAGAGAAATCCAATCATTGGATTTCTCTGTATCCTTGGAAACAAAAAATTGTGAATTGTATGTGCGTTTAAAATCTTTAGAAATAAGTTATTCCAAAATTCGCTTGAAGATGAAACAGAACTAATACTTTTAATTTAATTATATAATTAAATTTGAAGTTTTTTAGCTTCGGTTTTTGAAACATGGTAATTCCTGAGTAGCGAAGAAACTATATTTAAATCAGTTAATTTGTAATATATATATATATATATATATATATATATATATATATATATATATATAGATAGATAGATAGATAGATAGATAGAAAAACCCAAATCAAAATCTTAACCCCTCACAGTTTTGCAACCTCCCTAAACTTGACAAATTTATTAGATTAGTAAAGAAAAAAAAACTCTCCTATCTCTCGCCTGAAAAGACAAATATCACCATAGAATCACTCAGTATGCTCTTCAATATCTGCCATTAAACCAATCTCCTGAAAAGTGTACCACCCGTTAAATGAATTCCTTTAAGGCATTCGACATGGTATTCGCAAAAATATTTACACAGTTCCTCTAAACAGACAACAGCTTTTCTCAAGTTTCGGCTTGAATCCACATTTTTTTTCATTTAGTATCCTTACATCTTTAGCCTTTCAAGATTTATCACTAGACAACCTTTATTTAGGACACATGAAGAAGAAAAAGAACACAATAATAACAAAAATGTGTATACAGTATTTAAAAAAAAACGGAAATAAAAGAAGAATATTGTGGTTTCCTTAAAGACACTGGAACAAGAAATGCGATCTTTATTATCTGAAAGATATAAAAGTAAACAATACAAAAGCAGAAGGATTAGACTACATAAAAATGTTTGAGAAGGTAAGACAAAAATATATATTTGAACAGTTTGGAGAAAATTATATGGAAAAAAATTGTTTAATCATTTCACTCCAAGCAAGGTAATAAAGCCACTAAGGCGCAAGGGGTTATTAAGTGAACATGAGAAAAAATTATTTTTTTAAATAAAGATAAAAGAACAAGAATTAAGAAGACAGAAGATAACGACTGGTATTGCATTTATATTTTTAAAGATCAATGTTGTCTTGAAAACAAGAAAACGGAAAAGAGTTCCACAAGTGAGAAGTGCGATAGAAGAAAGTGTTAGCATAGTTGCATCTCGCCATTTCAACTTTAAAAGATGAGACCTATCAATCTTGTACAGAGCTTAAATTCTTAAAGTCGAGGTACTAAAGAAGAAATTTCCTCAGAGCTATTACCATGAACATATTTCGAGAAGAGGTACAGAGAAGTTATACGATGGCGGTGCAGAAGTTTTTGGAATAATCCAGAACATTTACTGCGAACAAACCAACTACATAAGAATATAACATTAATTCTACAAGTAACTAAAAAATAGAGACGTAATACAAGGATGCTTCTTTTCAGCGATTTCTTTCTACTATAGTGTGAGTCGGTCCCGAGTGTGCTAAAAGATTTACTTGTAGCTGACGCAGAAAGAAACTGTCGGCATTATAGACAATGTCGTAAAGTGTGAGGAAAGACCAAGGCGTAAGATACAATTTGCTGATGTCATAATAAACCGCATACAGAAAGTTAACTATCTGGAAAGTAGTATAAAAGACGATGTAATATGTAACAAAGTACGAATACGCATTGGATTTGTGTGGTTTAGCTTATTTAGTTTTACGGCATATAAACCTCAATTGGGTATTTAATGCCGACAAAATGTTTTAGGATAGGTTCGTATGAATAGAATATGTATTTGTCTATATTTCTGAGATGAGGTATTATGTACACTTTTTACATTATTAGGACTGTTGTCCTCATCTTTGTTGCTATATTTATTACAACGTTTCGGCCGTTGTACGCTCCGACCTTCTTCAGGTGGTTGGAATTTCGAACTGAACCCTTTATTTCGCTCACTGGGATAAACTGTTCCAGATCCACGTGCCATGTTTGATGGATGTTCAGTTATCTCCTGTTAATTTCCCTCTGAAAGCTCTTCACTGCCTTAACCGGGTATTGAACTCACACTCTTTGGGTCCTCTCACTGGATCTAACCAAACGCCTTTATCCACTGTGTCATGTGTCTTTTCAGGGTATGAATTTCTGGGTATTATAAACCTAATGTTTTCAGCAACCATTTTTACCAGTGCTCATATCGCAACTTTGTTGTTATCATTGCTTTTGTCTAGCACTCTTTATTCCCGTATTGTATATATTTCTATGCTTGGTCGGTCACACCTTGAAGTGGCACGGTACACAAAAGGAGAATGCGATTTCTTGGTACAAAACATTTGAAATAAAAAAAAAAGATCCACCTTATTCGGATGGAGTTTGCTGTTAGACTGAAGACAGACGAATGACATCTTCCAGTCAATATGCCTCAACAAATTACTGCTCCAAACTCAGCGATATCGCGAATACAGAAACCTCATAGTACGTGACTATTCTGCCCATGATTCCAGGGACAACATCTATTTGAATACGCAAATCCTTGCACACGTTTTTACTTTGTATATTTAGCGCTGAACAACATTGCTGAGACATTTGTCCCTATCAGCAAAAACCAAATAAAAAGAAACTCCGCCTTGCATCCAAAAATAGAAAGCACCTTAGCACAATGAAAACGCACAAAAACTTGTTAAACCAAAAGTTTAAAAAAATAAAGAAAAAATCATGCTTTTATTTGATATTATAATAAAAGAAAGTTTGAAAAATTAAAAGAAGAAAAAGAAAGAAAAGATTTGATTTACTCGTTAACCAGAGCCGCTCTTGGAGCCATTTTTTTTTACTTTTATTTTTCTCTTGCTTTTTACAATATCAACCCCCATTGTATTTCTTAAATTGAAGTTGGTGTTGTTATTTTTTGTGTTTTTATTTCTTTCTTTTTCAAAATAAATTATTATTTAAATCCCACCTCATTTTAGATAGAAACCGATTCTTTTTTTAAATTTTAATTTTTAAGAGCTTTTTGACCCAGGATCGTCAAGGTCAGCCAACCTTTCTTAACACGTACACACACTCTTTCTTTCTTTCTCTCTCTCTTCTACATTCTAACAAATATATACACACACATGCACAAACACAGACAGACACATCTATCTATCTATCTATCTATCTATCTATCTATCTATCTATCTATATATATATATATATATATATATATATATATATATATATATATATATATACAACCGGACGTCTAGCCACACTGATGAGGTGAAAAATTTATTTCAATTAAACTTCCCTGGGGAGGATGTGTGGGTTAGTAAACAGTGACTATTACGGCTAATAATGCAAGACTCTTCGGTAAATCGAATCGAGAACCCTCAGTCACTGTGTGTTTATCTAAAAATAAATACGCTTAAATTCGCTTTCATTCCTGCCGTGACAACGTAGAATCCCCGACTGACGCCAAATCAGTCGGGTTTCGATCCTAGCTTGAGTCAACTGGATCTCTAGCCGCACTGATGAGCTGTCTGTGGATGACTATATATATATATATATATATATATATATATGTATGTGTGTCTGTGGGAAGAGAGAGAGGGAGGGACAGAGATATGCAGATACACATGTATGTAGCTAGATATGTATATTCAAATATATTCGGTGTCCCACTCTAAATCAAGGTTTCATGTTTTTACCCATTTGTCAACACCTGACAAGATAGAACGAGAATATTTTCTTTCGTTCTCTAGCAGTGACGAGATATCTATTTTTTTTTTTTTTGGTAATCTGTAATCTAAGTAAATATAGTTTCATAATTCCTCACTGGTGGGAATTCGAGACATATTGCCAAAATTTCAAGTCTAGCCTACTCTCCAAAATAGGATAATTGACGCAAGACCATCTTCTTTTACTGTTTATTCTTACTTCGCATATTTAGCTAAGTCGATTAAATAAAAAGAAATTTAGACGACTGAAGAAGAAAACAAAAATAATTAAAAGTAAAGAAGGAAATAAAATTAAAGAGAAAACGAATGTATTTATGATTGGAAAATTGAAAGAGAAAAAGAAAAATGACATGAGGGGAATAAGATTTATATAATAGCGAAAAATTGAAAGAAAGTGAGAAAAAGTCGTGGAAGGAAATTCGTATAGTCAAGAAGAATTGAGAAAAGAAAAAATAAGGAAATATAGAAAGGATTAAATGTGGATGTGGATTAAAATAATCGCGAAGAATGGAATAAAAGAAAGAATGTAAAAGAAAAGAGAGGCAGGACAAAATGGAAAACATCGACGAAAGAAAGAAAGAAAGATGTATAATGAGATTTATACAACCGTAAAGAAAGAAAGAAAGAAAGAAAGAAAGAAAGAAAGAAAGAAAGAAAGATGTATAATGAGATTTATACAACCGTAAAGAAAGAAAGAAAGAAAGAAAGAAAGAAAGAAAGAAAGAAAGAAAGATGTATAATGAGATTTATACAACCGTAAAGAAAGAAAGAAAGAAAGAAAGAAAGAAAGAAAGAAAGAAAGATGTATAATGAGATGTATACAACCCTAATGAATTCCAAGAAAGAAAGAAAAAAAGAAAGATATAAGGGGAAAAATAAAAAGGAAAAAAGAAAGAAATGAGATGTATACAACCGTAAAAGAAAGAAAGAAAGAAAGAAAGAAAGGAAAAAAAGAAAGACGTATAATGAGATGTATACAACCGTAAAGAATTCAAAGAAAAAACAAACAAACAAACAAAGGAAAAAAGAAAAATGTATAATGAGATGTATACAACCGTAAAGAAAGAAAGAAAGGAATAAATAAAGGTGTATAATGAGATGTATACAACTGTAAACAATTCAAATAAATAAATAAATAAATAAATAAATAAATAAATAAAGAAAGAAAGAAAGAAAGAAAGATAATGAGATTTATATAACCGTAAAGAATTCAAAGAAAGAAAGAAAGATGCGATAATTAGAATATTCAAGAACCATAAGAAAGATAGAATGGTAGACAAATGTTATCGATGAAAGAAAAAAATGAAGGAAAAAAGCTAAAGAAAAAAAATGAATACAAAGAAAATAAAGGAAGAGTAAATGGAAATGGCGATCTTAAGAGGCCTAAAAAGAAAAGAGAAAAGAGACAAAGGATTAAGAAATTCCGATAAATAAAAGGTTAAACAAAAGAACCGAAAATATAGAAACAAAGACAGAGAGAGAGAGAGAGAGAGAGAGAGAGAGAGAGAGAGAGAAAGCAAAAGCAATGAATAAAAAGCAAAAAAAAAAAAAAAAGACGACGACATAAATTAAAGAAAGGAAAAAAAAACGAATAAAACACAAAAAAAAACTAACGAATCAGGATGATTAATAAGGGAGAGGCGATGACGAAATGGAAATGGATATTTGAGAATCTTTGCTTCTTTTCGGTAAAAGAAAAGACAAATCCGAAAATAGAAAGTACAAAATGTGGAGCGAAGCAAGAAAAAATAGGACGAGAAAATCCCCTTCAACAATTCCGTTGTTTCTCTGTCGCACATGTTTTAGGTGGGGAGGGGAAATTCAGCTAACCACACGGCAAACGCCACACGGCAAACGCCACACAAACACACACAAACACACACAAGCACACACACACACACACACACACACAAACGCACGCACACACGTGCAACGAGAATTTTACATATATATATATATATATATATATATATATATATATATATATATATATATATATATATATATATATAATATATTAGTGGAAAAATATACATACATATGAAAATATATCTAAAAATTCCCATACATGTATATTTTCAGAAAAATTTCGTCCCATCCCTCTCCCCACCCTTTTCCCTTTTTTTTTTTTTTTTTTCCCCTTCCTATCCGAATTGTCTGTGGTGTGTGTATGTCACCACGAAATGTATATTTATGTATTAGACATCCGTCGACTTTCTTTCTCTCCTCTTTTTAAATCCACCCCACCCACATCTCCAAAAATTCTCTCTGTCCTCATCCTCATACTTACACTTTCTCTAAATTCTGTTTTGATTTCCGGAGTTATTTTTTTTTTTTCTGTTTTCATTTTGAATTTGTAGGTCTGATGATTTGGATCGTATTTACGATTCCAATGGAATAAATTATGACCATGGAATATTAGTGTTTAAGCCTTTTTATTATATATATATATATATATATATATATATATATATATATATATATATATATATATATATATATATGCATCAGAAACAGTGAAACACGCGTTCTGATAGATTCACACTTAATAACCTCCCGCCTGTCTCACTTTTAAAAGCTTTCTTTTTTCCTTTCTTTAAATTCTGACTTTTCTCTTAACTGACTTTTCCCTTACTTAACATCTCTTGCTTTTTCTCGTTGTATTCATTCTTCTCTTTCTATCAGATTTTCTTTTCCACCACACACACACACACACACACACACACACACACACGCACACACGCGCGCACACACACACACACACACACAAACGAGTGGACGGAACAATTACACAAATGTTCGTCTACGAAACTCTGGAGTAGAGTTGCAGAATATCAATCAGTCAAATTTATATTTGTAGTAACCATACATACATACATATATATATATATATATATATATATATATATATATATATATATATATATATATATATATATATATATATATATATATATATATATATATATATATATATATATATATATATATATATATATATATATATATATATATATATATATATAGATATAGTTTATGCAAAGCTAGGTAATCCGCATCGGTAGACCCAAGGAGGATGATATCCGGAGAGCTCAATGTAAAATTCAGAGCCGATATATTTGAATAAAACCAGACCACTTTAAGGTTCCATGTAAGATGGAACCTTTAAATCAATCTGTTTTATTCAAATATATATATATATATATATATATATATATATATATATATATATTATTCGAATATTATCATTTTCGAATATATATATATATATATATATATATATATATATATATATATATATATGTGTGTGTGTGTGTGTAAATGAGTGCATTTTTGAAAACTAACGAAAAAATCTTTGATGAATACTATTTTGTCTGTCTATATTTCTGAGATGAGGTATGATGTACACTATTTGCATTATTCTGACTATTGTCCTCATCTTTGTCGCTATATTTATTACAACGTTTCAGCTGTTGTACGCTCCGGCCTTCTTCAGGTGGTTGGAATGTCGAACTGAACCCTTTATTTCGCTCACTGGGGTAGACTGTTCTACTTCCACGTGCCATGTTTAATGGATGTCAGTTGTCAGTTATCGACTGTTAATTTTCCCTCTGAAAGTTCTCCACTGCCTTAACCGGTTCAGGCTATGGAGAAATAGAAATTGAAATTGAAAATGAAGATTATTTTGTAGTTTCTAAGGACATAATTACATTTTAGGCTACTATAAAGAAATTAAATATAAAGTTTTCAATATCTCCCGAGTATTTTCGACATTTATTAGCCATTATTAGTGTATATGAGTTTTGGGGACCCCTTGGCGTAATTAACTTCTAAGCCATAATGCTGAAAACTATTCCCACCCCCATTAAAGAATAGATTCTTTTTTTTATTTCTTTTAAGTCATTAGTTAAAATTTTAAAACCGTTACAAATTACCAAATGGAAATGAGGTAGATTAGACGAAAAGACATAAGGCGATTTTATACAATAATGGATTAAATTTGTTATTATTATTATTATTGAATATATGATAACATCCTTTAAAAAAGATAATCCTTCAGGCCAAAGCGAGATATTAAATTAGTTTTGAAAAAGGCACACCACCGTCAATTTCTAGTCGATTCTTCGAAAAATACACACATACATGTTTCTTGCGTTTGTGATCTGATGTCATAGTTAAAGCGAAACGCGTAATCTAGTTTCACTACAATGGCTCTATCACACACACACACAAACACACACAAATACCCGTACACACAAACACACATACACACAAACACGCACTAATACCTGTACACACAAACACACACACATATATATATGTATATATATTATTTAACACTTAACTGAAACACATCCCCTTTCCAGGAACCAATAAAACTGTCAAAATGGCCAAGGTAATTCAGAGCAGCATGAATCCATCCCGCTCTTATCTCAAATAATAACTTAAAAGAGACTGTTTGATAAACACAAAGACTGACTAGAATTCATGGTAAAAAATAAAAATTAAAACAAAAAAAACAAATGAAAACTAGAGACAAAAGTTCATTTTCTCCATGAAGACATTCATTTCTGTAGTTCACTGCTACCAGCAAGCAGAAAATTATTTTTATCCTGATGATGGCCATGTTGGCCGAAACTAGTCAAGGAATCTAAATGAAATAATAATAAAAACGAAGGAATATTAGTATACAACCCAGTGTGTCTGAAGATTTTAATTTTTAATATTTTTTTATTGTTCAATATATATATATATATATATATATATATATATATATATGTATGTATGTATGTGTGTGTGTGTGTATGTGCTAAAGTATCTCAGCGTATGAAACACATCAGCTAAGAAGAGTTTTCCTCTTATTTTTATTCATGTGTCTGTGTGTCAGTATTTAGATAAACTTTTAACACTTTCGGATTTGGGTCTTTTTCCTTTTGTTCTTCATAAACTCTAAACGCCATGCTTTCAAATAAAGAACACAAAATTGAACACTATCTTTTTGCAGTGTATTTGCCAACTGAATGATACATTTCTCTTAATACATAATTTCTCATGCAATTTCTCACGCGTGTGACGTCAATTTAACGTATAAATGCCATTATGCAAAGAATTAAAATGAAATTCTAAAATGTTTCAACTAAAATCAATGCTTGCAGCCGGAAAATACAGTTCAGAAATTCATGGCGAATTCAGTTACACTTTTCTGTTCAATTGGATAGACTTAAGAAAGTTTAATAAAGTTCAAAATTACACATTTTTTTTTTTGGTTTGGCCTTTCATTACACTTATATTAAACTAATGCAGTAAACGATTAGACAGTCTACTAAGGAGAATCTTAGAAGAATATCCTATACGATCTCGTTAAATTTTAAATCTGTCGATTGCGTGTGATATTGGAGTACCTGGAAGTTAGCCTAGTGTTCCTGGAACAATTTTCATGCCACCCGTACAGGATGGAACAGACCATCATCACATCAACTCTGGAAAGAAATGACATATATGAAGGGGTGGAACTTGTCTGCAAGAATATCTGTGCATATGACGCCTTTTTTCTGAGTCAGACTTTGGCTGAGTCACGCCCTGGCCGAGTCCATTTATACAAATGTATGTAGGTGGGTGAAAAACCATTTAACATAATGCTGTCTCTTGCAAACTATTTGAATGCAAGTGGTATGCTGAAAAGTTCTCAGCCTGAGCCATTTTCTCCAAAACTTTATTCAGATATTTCGTCATTGAAATACTTAATTTTACTTTTTATTTGTTTTGTTTTTTTTACGACTTATCAACCTTTTGTAGGTTATTTAAAGCCGAAACATATTTTTTGATTGTAAGAATAATTCTTTCGTTTTTTGTTTTATTTTATATTTTATTTTTTTGATGAGTGATTACCCATCAAGATACAGACCAAGTTCGACGTTGCTTAAATTCAGTAATCTGGCGAGAACCGCTGTTTCAACATGATATGACCGTAAGGCCACTGAATTTTAGAACTGGATTAAGCCAAAAACTTATTATTACTTCCCGTATATGGTTGTTAAATCGTTCTCGGCTTGACAGGATCCCTAAGATCTGACCAAACGAAAAAAAAATCAGTTTTTTTGGGTGGGGAACCAGATGATAATTTTTCAGCATCTACACGTAAATTTGCATGCGTGTGTGTGGGGGGTGCGCGAGGTCGGGGAGTACCCGCGTCTGCCTGAGTGTAATTTGGGTGTGCGTACCCACGTGTGTGTGTGTGTTTGTTTAAATTAATTTTATCAGCATTCAAAGTCTTTTCCATGCTTAGAAATGGTGAATATCTTTAAAGCAAAGAATTTTTAATATGACACCATTAATGCCTTGTAGGGATCTGAATTCGGCCGCTGAAAAGAAAACGTTTATAGCACCTAGTTATTTGATTCATTTTTCTAATTTACCATCATCTTCTTCTTTTACTGTTTTTCTTTTCTCTTCTATTCAGCATCTTCTTTTCTTCATTTCTTATTCTTTTCTCATTCCTCTATCTTCTTTTTATTTTCTTTACCTCTAATATTTTCTTCTTCGTTTTTTTCTTCTTCTTTTTCTTCTTCTTCTTCTTCTTCTTGTCTACTTTGCTTTTTGTCTTCTTTTCTACTTCTTTTCGTTGTCATCTTCTTTTCTTCTGTTCAGCATCTTCTTCTTTTTGTGATCCTTTCTTCTTCTTTTCCTCTTCTTATATTTTCTTCTCCGTTTCTATTTTTTCTTTCTTTTCTTGTTCTTCCTGCCTTCATTTTTTTTTCTTTTTCATTTCGTATTCTTTTCGTCATCTTCTTCGTTTCTTCATCTTCTTGTCTTGTTTCTTTTTTTCTTCTTCTTCTTTTTGTGGCATCTTCTTGTCTTTTCTTCTTCTTCTTCTCATTCTTCTTCTTCTTTCGGCATCTTCTTCTTTCGGCACATTCTTGTCTTCAAGCTAATTCCATTCAGAAAAATATTCGATTAAGACCTGTCGGTACATTTTCTCTCTCATTGAATTTTTCATATCAATAGTCTACATGTTCTATTATAGTGTTTTTCCGAGTGTAGATCAGATGTGGCAACATGTGCGATTAAAATCTGCTGAAAAACAAAATCGCAATATCTTAAACCTAAATAATTATGCAGTTTTATCCATCTTCATCTAAACGGTTCTTCTTCTATCGACAACAGTCTCCGATTGTCCTACTCACAAAGTGTAACCTCAAAAGTTAATATAACATTCAGTTCGTGCGCAATGTCAGATTTTAACGTTTCGCAAACAGATTTACAGCTTTTATATCTATCGTTCAGATGATAGAAAGTTAATACTTTTTAACCCCACTTGAGGGCTCACTGAAGCAGTATTGTTTCATAAAACATATACATCCACCATAGCCTAATTCCCTTTTCCAGAAAGATTTTCACTGGATACAACTATATGGAGGACTAGAATGTAGAAATTATTGTTTTCGCAGTGCCAGAGGTATTAGTTTGAGTAATTATTAAGTCATCTAATTTGCATAATTTGTATTTTTCGTCTGAAGAGAATGTCATGTTACGGGAATGACCTATTTGTTCGCGAGGTGGTGACGTTTTTTGGCGTTTTTTTTTACTATAAATATTTAATGACTCCTGGAATATTTGTTCTGCAAACAATATTTGGCAGAATTATATGAGTCCGGGTAAAATATACACACACACACACACAGAGAGAGAGAGAGAGAGAGAAACTTGAATTTTAAAACTCACGATAATTAAAGCATGCTAATAATAAAAGAAATTATATGCGTACACAATAGAAATGAAAAGAAAATACATTAAAAACTAGCTTTAAGAATATGCTTAATTTTATGTGTGAAAGCGTGTGTGATACACACCTGTGTGTATGTGCGCGTGTGTGAGTGTTCAATAGTCAATGAATCAAGGTAAGAAACAATTTTTTATAGATTTAAATAGCGTCGCCTAACGAGCGTTTTGGCAAAACCAATTGAGTTAACCCACAGTAAATATATAGCTTTTTAGGTCTATGATACTAAATTTATTAATCAGCATAAATTTCAAAGTTGATCTAACGTTTCTTAATGGTTCGTTAATCCGCTCGGCACAAAAGTGTTAATGACTGTGGCAGGACAAAGGAACACTAACACAATCCAGAAGAATTAAGAGAGAAATGAAGGAGAACATGTCATTTGGCACATAGCCATACTGCCCTTCCTCTGGTGACGTATCAGGCCTCGTTGACAAATAAGGTCATTAACAATAACTTTCAACACTTGAAAAAACTCCCCTAAAATAAAAATTATATATGTAACATCAAAATCATGCACAGACACACACAGTCACTTATATATATATATATATATATATATATATATATATATATATATATATATATATATATATGTGTGTGTGTGTACAAATGTAAAAGAACGAAGAGTAAGATTTCAATGATAAAGCCATTAATTTAAAATGAGTCTCAATACAAAAAAGAGCAATAAATATTTATTTATTATGCAGTGTTACATTTGAGCATCTTGTAGTAGTGGTTATTGTACATGCTCAAATGTAACACTGCATAATTATTTCCAATAAGTACCACGTATATATAATATATAAATAATATACATAGAAATTACGTGTATATATATATATATATATATATATATATATATATATATATATATATATATATATATATATATATATATATATATATATATATACTTTATATATATATTTTACATATATATGAGTGGACAGGGAGAAAAAAAAAACGACCAAGATGCTCCCTGTCCAATCATTCATGTCATCCATGACAGACTTTCTTTTTCTTTTCCTCATAATTTTACAGTTCTGATGAGAGGGGACGAAACCGGTCGACTGGTGTGTGTTTTGTTTTAAATCTATCATGGCCTACAATATAAAATTTCTTGTTTTTAATGCCTTAATACGCTTTTGTACCGTTTCAAATATAATTAAATATATATATTTATATATATATATATATATATATATTAAAGACATTTTTTTTATGTTTAACGTTGTTATTTTATAGATACAAGTATTTAAGCAAATGCTCTGTTTATGATAAACAGTATTAAATAACATTTACTGGCCTGAATGTCCGAGAAATTTTCATAGAAAATATTCGTTCTTTGACAGGATTCGAACCTGCATCCTATACGGAACCGTCATATACGCTGACGTGCCTTTACCTCTAGGCTACAAAGAACTAATCGGTAGACAAGGTCGAATTTACTGCTTATAAACTCCAATCTTCCATGAATCTCGTACATTCATAACTGCTCTGGCGTATCGAATGTAAACAAATGACGTCATATGTTAAGAAATGGACAAGGTCCGACAATTTATTTATTAAAGACATTTTTTTATGTTTAACGTTGTTATTTTATAGATACAAGTATTTAAGCAAATGCAATTTTGTATAGGTTTATACATGCATACATAAGATATATATATATATATATATATATATATATATATATATATATATATATATATATATAAGGCACGATGTGTGTAAACGAATGCACGGCCGCAATTTTCGACGGATTTGCACCAACATTTACATGCACATGGTCCTAGTTAGCGGAAAGACCAAGACCGACATTGCATTTCCACCTCCCATCGATAATGGAAATAATCGATTTTTTTTCATGCTTCTACGGCAGTTTTCATGTACTTTGCGGACATTTTCTACTGGCCAGAGTGAGAGCCTATAGCTGGCTGCCACGAATAGACAGGAAGGTTCTATTGGCCAGCGTGAGAGCCAACAGCTGACTGATATGAATGTTAACTAGCATGCTAGCATGCAAAAAATCGATAGCTGCATTCGTCACAAGTGGGAAAAATTTAAATCTGCATGGCACTTTACTCCAGTTGGCTCATTCGCTTGCTTAAACTCAACGTTGATTCTGATTCCGCAGAACTGGGTTGGGTGTGAAAAAGTATTTGTTGTTAACATTCTTTTTTCATTCGGTTTTTCCAGTTACGAGTCCTTTTTTAAAGCTGATCGTTTTGTGTTCATTTTGTTTAGTTCTTTTTTCGTAACAGATTTAATGTTTAGTATAGAGCTTAGAAAGAATTCGCAGTGTGAGATAGGCAAGAAGTAAGGCATGTAGCAACATCAGAACGGCAAAGGGCAATCCTTTAAAGGCAAGGAAGGGCAAGTGATAGCGATTGCTGTATGAGTCGTATGATTTTTTAATCAAGCACGGGCAACGCCGGGCCATGCTGCTAGTATATATACATATATAAGAAATATAGTCTTAAGGATTGCTATATTTCTGTGATGAAGTGCTCAGTATCAGAGATAGAGCGTGTGTAAATATAAAAGTGAACACTGACGTCAACTCGTAGAGGCGACAGTCTGTTTCATGCTTTATTTTCTTTTATAAAATTAATTAAAAATCTGGCAAATTGAAGAAAACTTCAAATAAGCTTTAGCTGAAGAGACGGCAATATTTGGAACACGGTTCCAGCAAAGAATATTTTTCTGGATACATGAAAAGAAAGAACAAAAAAAAAAAAAAAAAATATAAAAAGGGAATAAACAAATATTATATTCGAACGATTTTTGAATCAAGCACGGTCAACGCCGGGCCATGCTGCTAGTATACATATATATATATATATATATATATATATATATATATATATATATATATATATATATATATATATATATAATTACAATTTAATAGAAATGACAATAGCTACTGTCGCTACTAAGAATTCCTATGAGCAACTTATTAGATGCATTGGAATAGCAAAAGATGCACTTAAAATGGTAAAAATATGTATGAAGAATTCGAAAGAGTTAATCAGACGACTGAGTTGTTAAGTAGCACCAGTTTTGTTATAGGGCAATTCATCCTGTACAATTCTCTCACTCATAAATAAGAGATTTAAACTGTCTTATATTTCTATAGAAGGACGCTGAAAATATTATGGTCGGATTATGTTATCATTGAGAAAGCTTTAGGTAAAATGGAAAGAAGGAAAAAGTACATTTTTTACCATTTCACCCCGACTATGGTAATAAAGCCACTAAGATCAAGTGGTTACTGAGTTTTAGAGAGAAAAAAGAAACACTATTAATGTGAGAGAACAATAAAAGAACAAGAATTAAGAAGACAGAAGATAACGCTTGACGTCACAATTCAATTTTTTAAGTTGATTTAAAATCAGAAAGATGCTTGAAATTTCTGGAACATATAACGAGGAAAGAATGATTGGAGAATTTGACTCTCACAAGATATTTAAAGCAAGAGGCGCTGAAGGAAATAGCGAATGATCTACTTATCGAGTGTAACCGAATGACAGAACAGGGAATGGTAGGAACAGTAAAAAGGGAAGTATTGCTCTGAGCTACGATGCATAAGATGTGGAACGACATAATAGCCTAAACCTGAAAGAATATGGCGCATAAAAGAAGATTAAAAAGGTGGAAATCAAATTTCTTGCCCAGCGTAGACGGGTACATCAACTAGAATAATATGATATAAGCCAAATCAGTTCTGAAAACATTCTTTTTCCAATGTTATTTGTATGTGTGTGCATGAGAGGGAAAGCGACGAACTACGAAAGAAAGTCTCCTAGTGCAGAGTATAATATCTTTGCTGTTGTTTGCAGACCTATCACAATATTTCTCAGTGTAAGAGTGACAAATTTTGAATGCGCATGCGTGTTAGCGTCGATATAAAAAATACATTTTTATTGTTTTAGTGTTGTTATTATTATTGTGTTTGTTTTCTTGATAATTAATTTCTTTGTTTGCATTTTAAAAAAGTATTTATTTATTTTTTATTTTGCGATTTACTATGTTAGTTTCTTCATAATTATTCTTTACACATGCGCACATAGACACACACACACATTTTCATGTATGTACGTGTGTATGCGTCCACACAGAGGTACTCAGACTTACTCACATTTATATGTTTATTCGCGTGTTCATTTTGTCCATGTACATATATTATGCTTTTTTTTTTTTTTTTTTCTTCTTGTATCTGGTTTCAATTTCACGTTTCTTTTAAACCGTCTGTCGTTTGTAGAAAAATAAATAAGCTTTTTTTCCTAATTTATATATATATATATATATATATATATATATATATATATATATATATATATATATATATATATATATCCTTTTATTTTTATCTCACAATTCCAGAAACTCAGCAAAGGAGTTGATTTTTGCAGACTTCTCGTAAATTCTTATGTTTGACTCGTAAGGGGTTGATCGAATTGCCGTTTTTCTTTGATAACTCTATTAAACGCTAGACTTCTCACTGACCAAACAGATAAAAACATCTTCTAAAGAAGACGAAATGAAGGCATGAAGCAGCTTCCAATACACTGAGCCTGCAATTATATAACACTTAGCAAAGAACGAACCCATCCTCGTCTTCGAAACATGATTTCTAGCCATTTATAAAACGTGAAGCGCTCTATATTCACCCTGTATATCAGAGACAGCATATCCTGGTAGGGTAAAAGATATTGATGCTGGAAGTAGAATCAGTCTGTTGAGATCAGTCTTGCCTGTTGCGTTCACTTTCGCACAAATGTTTGTGAGAAATAAATTAATCGATTTCATTTCCCTAGGTATAAGCAAAATGGCAGTGTGTATTGGGGCCTCTTGAGTCAAGTAGAAATTAGTCTAAAAATAATAGAAAACGTTCAATTCCAAACTGAATGGAAGATAAACCATAGCAGTGGCAATTCACAGATAATAAAGAAAAATATGGGGAAGGATATACATCCGGAAGCAACATGTCATTAAAAATGCATCGTAATCTGGTTCAAAGCGGAAATATATGGAATTAAATGGAGATCGACCAGTGGTCTACACTCTTGTTAATCGTCGCTCCATGAAAAGATGCCCCAAAACAAATAAAATATAGAAGGAAGATTGTGCTTCGACAATGTTTCTAACCGACTGGGGTATCGCTGATTGCCTTAAAAATCACCTAAAAAACATTACATTTTAATTCCGCTTGCAATGCGACCTTTTTGGCTGATGCGAAAATTCATAACATCTCCATGATAATGAAGGTTATTTTTATTTGCAAAATTTTGCTTTTCAAATTTACATGAAGAAAAATCGTAAGAAGGTCGCGATGCATAAATCATACCAATGGGATTGCTAAACTTGATCTTGTCTCTAACACGGACCTTTTGATAGGAAACAGGAAAAAATCGTTTTTTACATCACTTCTTGGAGTGACACTGATTTCTAAATAGCGTCAGATAAAGAGTTCTGTAACGTTATATGGGTACCAAGTATAATGCAGCTATAACCTGGCGAAATCCATCCATTTTTAGTATGAGTTTAGAATACAGATTTTATTCTCCTACATGAGTTTCTAACCAAAGGCTATAGAGCACAGTTTGTTTTGCTATTAATCCCTTCGTTTAGAGGAAAGATATGGATTCATAGCTTTCCGGGAGTTTTTTTTTTTGTTTTTTGTTTTTTGTTTTTTCTTTTCAGGTGGCATTCGAACTCGGCTCGTCATCATACTTTCTGTGCTAATAACCACTAAAATATGCGGATATACCTTTGCAAATATATTAAAGATAAACAGAAAAAAATTGAAATAATATATGTAGCATTTGGTTTAATTATTTAATTGTTTGAATGTGCGCGTATCGGTGAGGTTATCGGGGCGGAAGTCAGAGCAGAGAGCCGAAGCCGTTGCGTTCATGTTCACATAAATACCCCTGAGAAAAGTAACGCAATTCATTTTTTCTTTGCCCAATACTATATTTAAATAGCACTTTTTTACCTTTGGCTGGCAGTCGAAATGAAAAAAAAAGCCGTTGAACGTGCGGCTAGCAATCGACCCTATTTGTTATTGAAATCAATGCTATCCAACTGAAGGTTTTAACATCAGGCCCTATTATCCATAGGGAACCAACAGGTTCCTTGATGATTTAATAGTTCGGCTAAAACTGCGAATAATTTCTATTAAATAGTCAACGTTTTTTTTTGTCACTAAGAGTTCTATGGTGAATTTTGGTTGAACTTGTAACAGTTTTAACTTTTTGATAATATATATTTTTAGAAAGATATTCTACTAATTTTTGTCTGAATTTCTGGGATAAGGAGTTATCACTATTTACTTTACTTAGAAGCAGACTATTGTCCTTATCTTCGTAGTAAACAAAACATCTACATTGTAGGGCTCTCCGGCCTTCATCAGGTGCTTTTCGAAAGTTCAGCGGATTTCGAAATCGACACTTTAATTAATTTACATTGTTCAGACTGTTGTCCTCATCTTTATTGTCATATTCACGGTGCTTCGGACGTTGTTCGTTCCGGCCTTCTTCCTGAAATCACCTAAAGAAGGCCGGAGCGTACAACAGAAGAAGCGTTGTGAATATGGTAATAAAGATGAGGACAACATTCCGAACAATGTAAATAATGTAAATAATTACAATACCTCATCTCAGAAATATAGACAGATACTTCATTTAATCTACGGGTGTAGATTGCTAATTTTTCCGCTTCACTAGCCATGGAGAGGTTTCAGTTTTTACTGAAGCTCTGCTGTCACTTTTCTTTCTTTCTTTCTTTCTTTTTTTCTTTCTTTCTTTTTTTTTCTTTCTTTTTTTTCTTTCTTTCTTTCTTTCCTTCTTTCTTTCTTAAGCGCTTTCATAGCATATTTATTTCTATACTAGACCTACTAAGGAGGTTCTCATAGCACAGCATATGCACCTATACTTTCTGACGTCTGACGATATTCAGTCACCCCACCACGAGGGTGTCATGCGGCAAAAGGTCTTTTTAACGTGGGCATTCTGAGCCCGTGGGCTCGGCCAAAAATATGCCCATTGAACCCGTATAAACGAGTTCAGGGCCGGTTTTTCCTCCCGAAGGAGGCTACGCCCTTCGGCGTAGCCTCCTTCGGGTTCCTCCCGTCCGTAGGAAGAGAGTACAACCGAACAGTCGCTCAGAAAGTACTGATTCAACTGACGTCTGACTCTCTTTGAAAGTTTTCGGATCAACAAACACCTGATCAAGACCGGAGGATGCAAAGGTCTAAACGTTATGATAGCATCATAAAAATGAGTGCAATAGTTTGGGTATAAATAATCTTTTACTAAATCCACGACATTTTGTGTTTGTGAATTTTGTCGAGACTAACTTAATCACAATTATATGGTTTCAAGTGGCTGAATTCCATATCTCGTATAATTCCGAATTTCCTGTATAACACAAAATATATAATATTTGCACTAGTTCTAATTATTTCGTGTATGCGATAGCAAGGTAGTAGAGGGTTGACATCAACAGAGCCAACAAAACGTGGATACCTTCTAGCAAATATGTTACTGCATTTTAAAGTGAACGAAAAGTTATAGAAAACATGATTACCAGACTTTCTCATATGTCATATATTTATATGTGGTCAAAAAATAATAGCGTTGAACATTTTCCTATATTGAATGGAAACGTGTGATTGTTACTTTTTTATGAAATGGCTCGTTAACAGCTAAAATTTCTTTCTCGTGAAAGGGATTTTAGTCATATCTGGGCTGGTGTTGTCCAGGCCGTTACATTCCAGTTTCGAAAGCGATTAATCTGCCTTGTGGGTGATGATATATTATCCACGTTGGAGCCCTTATCTCACAGACACAACATTTCTAGCCTCTCTCTATTCTATCGCTGTAATTATGGCAGATATTCAGGCATTAGTTCCAATAGTTTGGACCTTCCCAGCTAGGACCCGACATACCATGCACATGGTAGCATATCATCACAGTTCCGTTAATGTTCCTTTCGTAAGGAGTAATTTCAACTCACACATCTTCTTCCATATATGGTATTTTCTGGAACAAACTCCCGAGAGGATGCTTCCCTGACAGCTATAATCATGGTCACTTCTAGTCCATCGTCAACCGATATCTATCCTACATGTTTTCATTGTGTGCACTTCTTAATTACCCCTTCCACCCATTTACAGGGATCTCGTTTGGTAATGCTCTAACGTGAGTGGCTCTTGGGCCTTTTATTGTGTGACCTAACAGGATATATAAAAAAGAAAAATGACATCTTATTCTTATTGGTGAGCGAGTTAAACCGCTCATCTGTTAGGTAATGTGTAGCTTACTTTCGAAAAAATATCCGGGGTCACCACCCAGTGAGGATCGACATCCTTAATAATCGTCTATAAACCCACTTTGTTGATTATTACATCACGGTGAAGGGTTCTTTGAAGACCGTACTTTTGTTGATAAGATGTTGCGCAAACGTGGCCGAGAAAAAGAAAGAAAGAATAAGAATTTACGTCAAAGACAACCTAGAAAGCCAGCAGAAAATAAAGCAGGACTTCGACGCCCAGTTCTTCCATACACGAGAATTTTGCAGGCGTCAAATCCCAAATCTCTCCCCCCACACACACATAAAAATGAATTGGTTTTCTCTTTTCTATAGATTTTGTTTTCTTCTTTAATTCATAAGTACGACGCTGTTTAACATAAAATGGTCCTGATTTGCATCGAAATAAAAAGTTTTGTTATTTTTACTCTATGTCGTGGTTATTTTCATTTTATTTAGTGGCAACAATAAAACAACCTCTCTCGCTCTCTTAGTCTCTCGTGCGCTCTCCTCTCTCTTTCTCTCTCGTGCGCACTCTCTCACACACACACTCTCTCTCTCTCTGTAGCTCTCTCGATCTTTCTCGTTCTCTTATTTGCGCTCTATCTCGCTCGCTCTATCTCTTTCTCGTTCTAGCTCTCTACCTCTGTCGCTCTCGCTCTATCTCTCTCGCTCTCACGATCTCTCTCTCTCCTTAGCTCTCACTCTCTAACACTTGCTCTCTCGCCCTCTCTCTCGCTCGCTCCCTCACTCTCTCTCAAACTCTCGCTCTCTCGCTCCTTTTCACTCTCTTTCTCACTCACTCTCCCTCTCCCTAGAGACCTCTCTCTCGCTCCCTCACTATCTCGTTCGCTCACTCTCTCTCTCTCTCAAACTCATCCTCACTAAGTGTCCCATATTTTCAGCCATGTGCCACACCTAAGCTAAGCTTAGAAAATCACCATAACAACGCAACGTAACAAATTCTCTACATATATAGAAAGAAATATCGTAGATGAAATATTGTCATTATTATTAAACATTTAATAGTTAATGTTTTAAATTTCGTTACAAATAAAGCAAAGAGGACTGAATTATTATGTAAGATTAGCGCTCCTTTATGGCAGTAAATGCTAAATAATCTCCCGACATATAAAGAAAAACTTGAAGCAACAGAAATTTGGCTCTACAGAAGGATGACAAGAATATCATGGAGCGCCATGTTTATACTTAACATCAGGAAGAAACAGTTGAAACTTCTTGACCATATAGCGTAGAAAGAGGACTTGGGAAATTTGATACTCACGAGTCAGATTGGAGTCAAGAGGGACAGAAGAAAACAACCTATCTAGCGAGCTTGAGGAAATGCATGGGGGAGCAAAGTTTAAGCGATACGACAATTTTTTTTCTATTAAGAGCTACGAAGGACGAATTTACGGCTGTATAACATTGAAAAAAACGGTTCCTGTACGATCATCAATGTTAAGCAACGTTGAACCTGGTCAGTAACTAGAGGGGTGGCCGCTTGGGAATAGCAGGTGCTGTAAACTTGGATGTCTGTGGGGTTGTACTGGATAATGGCTCGGAATTTTAATCTGGGATATGAGTTTCAATTTCAGTTGCATCCGTTATAATCACTTGTACGCAACTACCCTCGAGGAAATCATAAATCCCTCTCTTCTCACTCCGGCTATGGGTTAATTAGACTAAGATTAAAACTTGTAACACTAAACCATTATTATCTCTAAAAACATTCTTACAATCTAAAAATATTTTCTGGTTTTAAAAATGCTACAAATGTTTGAAAAGCCGTAGAAAACGAATCAATCCATCATAGAAAGGGCAGGAAATTGTGGAGAGCCATGATCGCAAACATCCTGAAGGGTCAGGGGATGTAGAAAAAGAATTAAATCATCATCATCAAAATTGTTTCGATTTGAGGTCATGAATTAACGTGTTCTCCCATCTATACTGATTCGAAAATATTTTCCCAGCCTTTTCTGTCCTCTGCGAGTTTGCGGATTCGCTGCAGATCTTCCTTGATTTTCTCCAAAGGAAAAGTGGAATCTTTCTGATTTGTTCTTTGAAAGTTTCGGTTCAGCGTTGTAACTATTGTGGTACTTGGATGACTTCTGAACTTTTTGAAGTCAGTTTTTTCAAAGTAAAACTCCATGATTTTTATAGCTGGGTATTCTGGATCCATTCGCAAAATAATCCGAATATTGACTTTCTCCGTATGCAACGTCTTAAATAAGTAGTTCCACTTACTGCTACACAGCAACTGGAAGAGCCATGACCTTCTCTGCCAATTAATTACTCCGCCAAGAATTAATTATTTCATCGTATTTCTTTATGATTGTTAAATCCTAGCCTTAATTTCGTCCTGGGTATGACGATAAACTACATCCGCGTCCTGGGTAAGACGATAAACTACATCCGCGTCCTGGGTAAGACGATAAACTACATCTAACAGCAAGGCCTCTGATCAGGAGGCTCTGAGGAGCGTGGAACCACCTCGTGATTGCTGGTTTTAATACCAGAAATACTTTGTAATAAAAAAATTATTACCAGCAATAATTTTTGAAGGAAAAATATTATCAGCAACACAAAGAACTATATATTCTTTGAAAAAAAATATGACCATTTATAGATTTCATCAAGGAAAAATATTCCCAGAAAGAGAGTTTTTAAGAAAAACATATAACCAGCAATAAAAATTTTTGTCGGCATAAAATAACCCATTGAGGTTGATATGCCGTAAAACAAACCAAACCAAACCAAACCTAGCCTTAATTTTTATTGTCTGAATTCTTTGCATTATGCATTTTCATTATTTGGGAAACCTAAAAACATCCCCAAGATTTCTCTAATCAGATTTCCTCTTTGGTAACAGAACTTCACGAATTTATGTATAGTGCTAGATTGCAGCTAGCCAGTTTACTGTTGAAATTGCTGGATGTCATCGGATGTTCTCATGTAATATTTTCTTCGCTCGCTTCTCAAACACTCTTCCGACTACGAGCTTTTCTATCAGCTACGATCTACAAAATTTTAAATCTAACATCAATCGTCATCTGTCTTTTTTAAAAACTTTGTTAGATTATTTTCCTTTCTATTCAATAAAGTTTTCTCAGTTTTTCAGTTTCAGTAACCCATTGTTTTTTTTATGTCTTACTTGGTGTTAACTTATTAAAAAAAATCTCGTCTAAGCTAGCAAAAAACTGATATTATAGAATACGAGTTCTCAACACGTCCAGGGCTAAATCCATATTTCCAGTCTACGCGGTTACTTAAAGTATGTGGAATGTCAAAACAATCTGTGATAAACGAGGAAAATGAATAAAAAAAAAAAAATAGATGACACTAAACATAAAATTAATAATCATTATTGATGATATTGTATATGAATATATGTGATATTTTCTAATTCTTTGACACAAAGGTGAGTAATGTTAAGGATACTATTTTGCTCACTTCTGCTTTTGTAAAAATTAAATCAATTAATAGAAAAAATCCTATTATATTATTTAAATACGAAAGCACATTCAAATGTTATTTGCTTTTAGGACTAACGTTAATGCGTAATTCACCATGTATAATACGCATTTTTTTCTTAAATAATAAGCAAAATCAGGGTTGCGTATAATGCACAGTTACAAAAAATCTTTAAAAAGTTACCGTAAAATAAAATAAAAATTATCATAAAACTAAATTAGAATAATATTATCTTATGCTTTAAAATCATTTTTTTTTTAAATAAGAGTAGGAAACGGTGACCGTAATGAAATTGGAGAGGTATAATTTATAGGGTTCGATTACCAAACAATGGGTGCGTATTATGCATGAGTAGAAGCATTTTATAACATTTTCAGCACAATTTTAGGTGTGCGTATTATGGATGAAGACGTATTATACATGGGGAATTACGGTCATTACTGACAAATTCTAATTTTCACAACATTTTAAGTTAGTAATTTTCATTAATTATTAAACAATTGTCACTCATAGGTTACTCCAGTTATTTACTGAAAAGTAATCCAGAAAACAACTCTTTTTATGACTTAAATGTGATTTTTCTAGTTACCCATATTTGAATAGACGCTTCGTTAATTTATTAAACAATATATTTATTTATATTTGTCTACCGGCCTGAATATTCGATGGAAATAAATAAATATGCTGTTTAATAAATAAACATGAAGTCTACTTCAATATGGGTAACCGCGAAAAATAACGTCTAAGTAATAAAATCTGTTGGATTAACAATTAAGAAAAATATCACTTCTGTAGAAATTACTTTGTTTACGTTAGGATAAGTAACTGAGCAGATATGTTTATTTCGATATTCTGGTAGTTGATATGGAGCTATTTAACATTGCATAATCAAGGACTCACTTAGTGGCCGAGACGGTTAAAGCAAGTCGGTTCTGACGACGGTTTTTCCTGCCAAGGAGGACGCAGGGTTGATTCTTGCCGGAGAGCGCATATGTTTTCTTAAATATGATTTCTTGAACATTCAGGCCAATAGACGAAAATAAAAAAAATATACTTTTTAATAAATAAACGGAACGTCTACTCAAATATGAGTATCCACTAAAGATCACGTTTAAGTAATAAAATATGTAGGAATAATAATAAACTTTATAACTTTAGAAAAGAACAACTCTGTAATTAGTAGTTAAAATATGGACTTATTTGGAATGGTATTTTTTGAAATTTATATTTAGTCAGTTAAAAATTACTCGGAAACCAGTTTATTCTTTATGTTAGAAAGATTAGAAAGGTATTGCGCTAAGCAGAATTGCGCTACTAAGTTATTTTTTGTTGTATTAAGTTAAGAAGCATAGAAACAAACATACAGAATTCGGATCGTTATTCTACAAACATATATGAAAAACAAATAATTAACAATGATACATTGAGGATGAATATTTGAGTTTTTATTTATTACGAAATAAAATAGGCTATTCAAAATTTTTTCTGTTGTATTCATAGGATGGCAAAGAATTGACATAAATTTCTCGCTGTTTGATTGGTGACTGTTATGTAGAATTCTCTTAAAAGCTTACCATCATTATTATATATTCATTCACAACTATTTAAATTACACTGTCGATGACAAATTATGGCCTCCATCTTTGATCAAGCATCCTTGACTCTTATTAGTGTTCGAGCAAATAAGTAATTATAGGCAAGTGAAATATATATGTATGCATTCGTTTATCATTTTCTTTGTCTTCTGTCATATCTAGCAAGTGATGACGAGGAGAAGAATATAGAGCTGGGTGGTTGGATTCATGCCTTTCTAAATTAATTCAGCATGCATGTGACATAGTGCCAGTGAGAATTTGTTTTTAGTTCTCTAACTCATCAAGCCCACTGTGCTCCTCAAGCATCGGAACTGCAAAAAAAAAGGCAATAAAAATATTTGAATTCCAATGGGCGTCCAGAACGCAGTATATGGCGCCGCTAGGTCCCACAAGTCAACGCTATTCAGGGTTGCACAGATAAATGTTCTATTCTACACTGACGGATTTAATTACTGTAATATTTTTCTTCGTGTCTGTATGTACGTTTTCCGATTTCCCCGATAGCTGATAAAAAAAAATAATAACAAAAATGGAGTGCGTGTTGTGCTTTGTTTTCTTTGGGTGAAAACTTCTGGTTGTAATGTTTTTAGAAATTGCTAAGAAATAAACTTTAAGTCTAACACAAAGTTAAGTATAGCTTTCGCGATTCAGATGTGAAGAATTGTAAATTGAACGCCAAGCATAGTGTGGCCTGTCTTTAGCAGATTGAAACATAGTAAATTTTGTTCACCACACAGACAATGATTATTGATAAGTTAACTTCTTCGTATTGGATTTCATACCATCGAAGGTCAGGAGAATATATTCCTAACATTTTAGAATGAGGGGTTATCATTATTTACACTGCATGCTGACTATTGTTGTTTTTGTTATAACAGTGTTTCGTACAACAGCCTTGTGGATTAAGACGTTGGTTCGTGAATTTTGTGACATAGTAATTGTGAGTTCAATCTATGTAAACCTATGTTTACTTGGTGTGGAACGAAAGTGAAAAATAAAAGAGAAGCATTAAAAACAAGATTAGATATCTCGGACATGGACAGTGGAACTAGGGCAGTCTAGCTGCGAAGATTAAATAAAAGTTTCAGTTGGTTACACGGAAAGACATACACCTGATGAAGTCCATAGAGCACAAAGGACGAAAACAAATATACGGACAATAGTTTCCATGTGAATAGCCAAGAAAATATATTTAAACGAATGGCATTTTTGCAATATGCCTGCTGTATTTGTTAAACTTATTTTAGAAAAAAAAATTGCATTTATTTTAGGGTAGCATCACACGGATGTATTCTATTTTATATTGTATTTTGCTTAGTTGAACTAAGTTCTCCATTTTCTTTTTTAAAAATCAAAACATTCCCATTTGCAAATATTCGTGATATTATCTGAATTTCTCATGCCGCAATTTACTGTTAGGAAGAATGAATATCTTTTCTTATGCATATAATTTTCGGTGACTGTGATTACATCGAAGAGTCCTTCAAACGATCAACACGAGGCACGTGACCATTATCACAGGTTGATTTTTCACTTTTTTTAGATCATCATTGCTCTCGGCGTGAAAGCTAGTGGATTATGTGATAAGCATTGACAATAAAAATTTGATTCACAACTTTTAACAATCTTTCAGCATTTAGTTTTAAAGATCGTCTGGAAAAAAATGCACAGAAATACCGAATTTCCACCGGTTTGTCCTTAGATACATTGAATGGAAAATATATTCAAATCAGTATCTGTCTATATTTCTGAAATGAGGTAATATGTACACTATACAGATTGTTCGGACTACCATCCTCATATTTGTTGCCATATTTATCCCAACGTTTCGGCCGTAGTACGCTCCGGCCTTCTTCAGGTAGTTAGAATGTCGAACAGAACCCTTTATTTTGCTCACTAGGGCAGACGGTTCTAGTTTCACGTGTCATGTCTAATGGATGTCAGTTATCAGTTATCTCCTGGAAATTCCCCGCTCCAAGTTTGGAGAGGGGAATTAACCAGGTATTGAACTCACACTCTTTGGTTCCTGTCACTGGATCTAAATGACGCCTTTATACACTGCGCCATGTGACCTTGAGGACATCCATGTATTAATTTCTGGGTATTATAAAACTAATGTTTCAGTCCTCATTTATTACCAGTGCTTATATTGCAATTTTTGCTGTTATCAATCATGTTTTTACCAGAACTCATATTGCAACTTCTGACACTCCATATTACTGGTTCCCATATTGTATTTATTTCTATGCTTGGTCGGCTCAGGAGATTTTTGTGGCCTAGCATATGTGCTGATTCCTTAAGTTTACGAATTTTTCAATGGTGTTACTTGTCTATGATTCCAACCTGATCACACAGAGGGCAGTGATTTCCATTCTCTCCCCATAGGAGGACAATAGTCCGAATAATGTAAATAATATAGATAAATGTGTATTTAACACCCTAATACTGCTGGGTACAAATTATAAGACAAATTTATTTAAATTTGCATTGTCTATTGAAACTCACACTAAAAGTACTGCACTGTATAATATATTACATCATAATATAGCTAAATCTTTCTGTATAATTTCGCTTTGAATTAAATAGTACAACGATTTAGTAATCATGGCACAATGACTTAGTAAAAATTTGCTTGTGCTATGCATCTTGTCCATTAATAATTTGTAAAGTTTCAGTAAATTATGTTTTTTGTTAGGCTGTGATATAAGGCTTTCACTGGCCACCGGAAATAAATTCCAACGCTAGAATTTTAACTTAAAGTTAATCATTGAAACTCATTTCCTTACAAAATATTAACGATTTAGAAAAATAAATTATGTGTTCTTATTTATTATGTCAAACAACAGCTTTCAAATTGAGTGCAATACCACGGTTCCAAAATCGACCTGCCCCAGTGACCATTCAATAAATTTGCTGAACCACGCGTAAATTCTATATTAAATGTGACGTTGATAGATGGTAGAGATGACAAAATGGGAGAATAAACAAATAAATCGAGAAAACTACCCTGAACTAGTCACCCTGCAAAGATTATATGAAATTTAAAAGAAACACTCAAACAGATTTTTTGAAATAAAATTATTTATAAATCGTCAAATTTTCATTTTCTGAAATGAATACATAGCCTAACGGTAAGGCACGCCTAAATAAAAATGGTAATTTCTAGAAAAAAAAAGAATGCAGGATTGTTACCTGTCAAGAGGTACATTTTCTTTAATAAGACTTTTGAAGATATAGGCTGGTGTATGTTAATATCATTGTTTGTAATTAAAAAAAAAAAACCAAAACACAGGCATATTTATTCAAACAGGTTGACTCAGTAAAATAACATTTATAGTAATGAGATATATTATCAGGTTGAAAAAAGAACCTAGATATGATTAAATTATTTTCTTTTGTTTTGTGTATAAAAATATAAGTTAAGAGCACAGTTGCCTATAAGAAATTTATAATTTAGTATTTCATTTCTGAGATGAGTAATTGTCAATAGTATTGTATTATTTCGAGCTATTGTTCTCATCTTAGGTGATATTATTATAGACACCACGTTTCGACCATATACACTCTGCTCATCATCAGGTGTTTCTTGATTGACTATGAGATATCCGTTGATTACTGTGATATTTTGTTCATAATACGAGAATGAAGAAATTTATGATATTTTGCAATAAACCACAGAATGAAAATGATTAGCCTGGAATAATATGATGTAATTTTAAGTACGCCCACGTTGATACCGAATGTAACAAAAGGTATATTTAAAAAAGGGTTTAACGACAATAGTGTGGAAAAATTGCCTCGGCACTTCCCTTTTTTGGTACGTCTCAGGAATCGAGCAATAAACCCAGCCCTCTCCTGAAGAAGAGCCAAGGATAGAACACTGGCACTTGAGCTAATATTATTTGAAACTTTGCCGGCAAAAGTGCCAAGAAAGTATGCCTCAAGCAATATGGTGGAAGAAAATAACAATGTTTTGCCAAAAAATTTCGATATATATATATATATATATATATATATATATAAAGAGAGAGAGAGAATTTCTCAGGCTATATAAAGAAGACAACGTATTATGGAAACGATGCGGCTACCTTTGACACCAACCTATATTTGTAAAGATAATTTAGCTTCAATTGATTATGAAATAAAAGTAGTAGACGAGAAATGTGTACCTTAAAAAAGCAAATAAGTTACGGAAACTTTAGAAACGTCGTAACCTTGCAAGTTGAGCATAAGATCATTGTATATTACTTCGACAAAATTTGTGTCACTGAGTAAGTGTTTCATATATTTAGTTTCCTAAATGAGTATCCTTAACTTCAAGGACAGCACTGATTATTTGGGACATTGTGTAGAAAAGTTACATCGGCACCAATAAAACCTGTTCATATCCTTTGTTCGGACTCAGTGTTTCGTAAATTCACCCACGAGGTCATTCGTAATTGGTCCAACCGTAAGAGGATTTAGTTCACTTTGCAAAAAAAAAATAAATAAATAAAATATAAAAAAATAAAGAAAAAGAAAGAAAAAAAGAAAGAAAAAAACAAACAAAGTGGTTTTGAGTTACGTTAGATAAATATTAAAGAGTGGAATAATATATAACCATTTTTTTCTTTTATGTAAATTGTTCGCGTCCTGTTTGCGTGTAAAATGACGGCTGAAACACATTGGTATGAAAGACAGCCAAATTGACACCTATTTGTAGAAACAAGATGATTATCGGGAGTAAGATTAAGTTTGTCCTGAAAGCTTATATGAAAATGTAAAATGCTGAAATGAATCTAGGGCGAGGTTTAGGGCAATTCAGTCAGTGATCTGTGATATCTTAGAATTAAAAACAATATTTGCTGGCGTGTTTCGTATTTAAAATATGGATATTTCCATCCCGCAATCGTGGTCAGCGTTTGAACACAGGTAACAAATGCTAATTTTCAAATTATGACATATTTGCTTAGAAGATTAGCACAGCTCAATTTTCTTATTTTATTTTCCATCATTTGCTTATTTGACGTTCCAAATACAGAAATCTAACGATGATTACTAGAAAATTAAATTAATTATTAGAAAAATATACCTGCTCGGTATTTTAACGTATTTTGTAACATTGTTCAGCTTTTTCTCTCAAACAATGAGAAAAGGTGGTTTGGAAAATTTGACACTCACAGGACATAGGCAAGAGTAGGAGAGAGAAACTGTTAATAAATGATAGAACATAGGCTGGGAAATATAATAATAAGAAAAACATTATAAATACTACAAATTATAAAAAAAGATCTTTGATTTGATTGATTCGTTTTTATGACTTATCAAATCTTGATAAGAAGATGTGGAGAGCTATGATTGTAGATATCATGAAAGTATACGACATATAATGAAGTTTTAAAAACAACAATATTTAATTCTTTTAAGTAGAATTAATATTTCTATAAAAACTATTTTTCAGTGGTATTTCCTAGGAGTTTAACATTGCCAAAACTTAAATATGTTTCGAGATGAAGTAAGTGTTATTTTTTAAACTCATATATTTTTATTTTTTTCCAAATTTAAACGTATGACATGAGTCACAAAAAAATTTAATGCGTTATGGATTTCGTCAATGCAGCAATGGACATTGAATGGATTTGCATTGTCTCACTATATAATATCTACCCTCCTCTCAGGTGAAAAGAATATATAAGGCAGTAGAAATATGGTTATAAAGAAGGATGCTGGGACGGAACATGTGAGCAATGAGGACGTTTTAAGGAAACTGCAAACGAAAAAACGTCTATGCTTAGAAAAAAAATCAGTTGAAATTTCTAGAACTCATAATGAGGAAAGTGGGCTTAGAGAGTGTGGTACTCTCAGAACAAGAGAGAGGGAAACAACGGACTTCTGTAAATAGATGCCATAACAAAACTAGGATGAAGAGTAAGCGTGATGTATACCACCAGGAAAATCTTTGAATAACAAAATAACTCCTTACTGAACTTAAAAATAAAAATCCAGTTTTAATTAAAGTTTTTTTTTTCTTTTATAAACATTCAATATTAATTATAGGTTCCCCCCGATAATTAATGCCTAGCGTAAGAATGGGTTTAATACAAAAATAATGGTTATGAATTCGAAATCTTTTTACCAGCAGCTGAGTAAACTGATTAATTAAATATATTAATTAAATTTATTTTAATTTTATTATAAATCAATTTTCCAGAAGTGTGACGGATTAAAAATTAAAACGCTTTATAATGAAAATATACTTCACTGACCTAATTCACATTTTAAAAGTTTTATTTCAATCAAAATGTTTAAGAGCATTCTTTTTACAAAGACATGATGCATCCTTTCCAAATCAAAGACGATTTGCCACACAACAGATGGTTAATCTTACAGGATTTTTGAAACCCGTCTCGACATCTAATGTTAGGAAAATAATTCCTTTGCGCATGCGCATGGATGAAAATTGTTGCTACTGCAAATAAAACCTTGGCCTCTCGTATCGTTTTTCATTGTATGCAGTATCATCAGGTTTTAAATACCATTTAGAGAACATATTTTTTTCTAAGTATAAACACTATGTCAGATTTTATTATGCAAGTTAATATTTTCACAAAAAATGGCATTAACCAATTTCTGTTTATAAGATTTTTATGACGTAATTATATTTCTTGGGTAGATTAGCTTGAAAATATCATCTTATAATAATTGTTTTGTTTATCTGAAATACTTAAAATATATTATTTGGTTATAGTAGATGATATGTATATCTGTAGTTTATATTATATATATATATATATATATATATATATATATATATATATATAGTTACAATAGTGTCACTTGACGTCGAAAAATTATTTACAAACGTCCCTGTCGGCCAAACTATTGACATTATCCTCAATTCTTTGTATACTAATAATTATATCCCTCCGCCATCCATCAAACCATCCATACTCAAAAAAATTTCTACACGCATGCACAACCAAAAATTCCATTCTATGACCATAATGGCAACATTTACACACAAACTAATGGTGTTAGTATGGGAAATCCACACCGTCCATGCTTTTTCAACTGTTACATGTCCCACGTAGAAAATACGATATTTACACAGGTACGTAAACCGAAAATATATATTCGCTACGTAGATGATATTTTTATTTTAGCAAATAACATTAAAGAAATAGACACACTTAAGACCACATTTGACCTTAACTTTACCTTTGAACTTAGTAAAAATTAACAAACTTCCATTCTTAGATGTTCTCGTAGAATACAGCAATAACAATTTCATTACATCATTATATAAAAAGCCCACAAGCAAAAACTCGTGCCATCTTAACTGTAAAAGTGAATGTCCACTTACGTACAAAATAGCAGTAATAAAAAACTTTCTAAATAGAGCACACCAGAATTCATCCTCTCGACTAATCTTCCTCAAAGAACTTAATAATGTAAAACAAACACTAATCAACAACGGCTTCCCTAACCACCTTATAGACCACCAAATTAGATTATTTCTCCCCAAAGTAATAACGATAGGGAACAAAAGGCAAAAATTGCATACACATTTATTACAAAAAAACAAATGCATATTGATTACAAACAAGACGAATCTTCTCTAAGGCATATTATAAAGAAATACACTACCCCAATTGACCCGAATAAAAAAAATCAAATTAATTATCTATTATAAAAAATTTAAGACAGCTAACCTCATCGTCAAAATAGCACCACACAAGCTAATCAAAATTAAAAAGAACGAACATTATCTATAAGTTCAAATGCCCCTTAAGAAACTGTGTTTCTGATCAAACCGGACTCATAAATAATTACATCGGTTACACAACCACATGCTTATCCAGACGTCTTACGTTACACCTATCTGATGACAGCTCCATTAGAACCCATTTAAACACACACACAAATTTGCCAGACTCCATTAGAAACATACTAGTAGAAAACACAAATATATTAACAGCATCCACCTGTAAAAAAAGATAAAAAAAATAATGGAAGCTTTACGATAAAAAAGAAAAGGCCAACTCTAAACAATATTAACTACAAACAAAGCCACAATATGCTGACCATATTCGGAAATTAAAACATCCCTCCTACACACTAAGACATACACATAATACACACACTCAATTAAGCTGAAAAATCGAATCATCCTCGATAATGGATAAAGGTGTAGCCGAAAGCACTCAGAAATATAAAACATTTGGACAGTTTCAACACACCCTTTGTCCAGAAAAGAAAGCTCTTGTTCGAACACAAATTAAATAAAAAGCTTAACCGTAGTACCTTGTCTGTCGTTTTGTATGAAACATGCATAAACGAAGGATTGCTGCCAAAATATAAAACTATATATATATGTGTGTGTGTGTGTGTCTGTGTGTGTATGTGTGTGTATGTATGTATTTATATATATATTGATCGAGCGGTCTGTTTCGCTCTCTTCGCCCCTGTGACTCATTGGAACAGTTGTTATGACGTTTGCCTGATAACGTAACTGACCGGGTTTCAATTCTCGGTAGTGGATACAGACTGCTGATGAGTCCGAAATATATGACGAAACGCTCGTTCAGTGATTTCTGTTGAGGTTTCTTCTAGACTCGATTGATTAATTAATTATATATATATATATATATATAGGTGGATTGATGTGAGTTTGTGACCCTAGGTTTTACGCTATTTGCAATTGTCAAACAAACTGATTAAATTTTGGGTTTATATATGGTAGTGGCAAACGAGTGAATGTGCGTGTATGTATGTTTGTGTATATAACTGTTCATATATGTATATGTTTGTATGAGCTGCAATGCGTGAATGTGCGTGTATGTATGTTTGTGTATGTATGAGTGGCGTTCCGACGACAATTTTTCCTCCCACTGCCATAAAAACACCGATATGCGAAAATGTTATTATCACATCTTAGACTTTTTTTAGTGGTGAAGATTACGAATGAGAAGCGTTATGCTTAAGTGGATATTCACGCAATACAAATATTCTCTTCATTCTACAGAATAAAATAAGGAATATATTGCCCAAAATTTAATTCAATGAATAAATTCTAATACATCATTACAAACTTCACACACGCACACACACATACACACACACGTATCAAACTATACGATTCTAGGACACAACGGGACATCACGCAAAACTCCTCGTCCTCTTCCTAATCTCCTGCCCTGATAAACACTTATCAAACGTTTTACCACTACTAATCCCCTAATTAGTTCCAGATTAATACCAAACCTAAGGCATCCCATGATGCACCATTCCATAGAACTATTTTTCGCTATGCGTAGGCAGACTGGGACAGCTTTGGATCCAACATGCTGGAAGCTCCCCTCCCAAATTTTTTCAATGATTCTGCCGCAAAAACTAATGCCCTTGTTTCTGATTGAATCCTTTCTGTAATGGAGAGTTGTATACCCTTCCCAAAATTCCAGCAAAAACCAAGCTGTCAACCCTTCTTCATCCCTGAATCCGTTGCAGCCATAACTCATCGTAACTATTACTTCAATATCTAACGCAAGGAGCGATGTAGTTCGGCCTTCACTGCATTCAGAACGTTCTGCACTCGCTGCAAAAAAAGTTCTAAAAAACGCCAAATGCAGCTACACATGAGCAGTCCAGACCAAAGTGGAAAAGAAAGAAATTGGATCCCGTGAAGTTTGGAAAAAACACCTACCAAATCATGAACAGGGGTAAAGCGGCTATAGCCAAAATTATAAATGGCCCTGTTGTCATATCCTCTTTGACAGACAATGTGAACCTCTTCGTCTCCATCTTTGCCACTAACTCAATGTTAGATGACAAAGACTATCCCCTCTCCAAATTCCCACATCTCACCGAGCACAATCTCAGCAATGTCACTATTACAGCACGAGGATTTTCTAGACTTATTAAAGGCCTTGACCCTACGAAAGTCACTGGTCTATACAAAATTTCCGTGGTTGTCCTTGAGAAGATAAACCCGGAATTATCCCCAATCCATGCAAAGTTATTCAACCGCTGCTTGAAGGAGCAGTCCGTTCCAAGCTTGCGGAAAGTAACAAGCGTATCCCTGGTTTTCAAGGACGTGGGCGTGCAATCTCCCCCTCGCAGTACAGACCCATCAATCATTAGTATCATCAGTAAAAATTTTGAGGCCATAATCAATAAGAAGTTCGTTAAACACCTAGAAAAGGACTACCTCTTCAGCCACGAGCACTATAAGTTTCTTTTGGCTCGATCCACTGCCGATGTCATAACTACCATCACTCATAGAATCAGTGAAGTTCTTGACGAAAAACATATGTCGTGGAACATAGCATTAGATATCTCAAAGGCCTTCGACACTGTGGCACAAATGCTTATTCAACAAACACTCCAATTATGGAATCATCGGAAGTGTCTTCTCTATCATAAAATCCTTCTTAATATGAAGGTACTTATCAATGGCCAGTCCTCTATAGGTCAACGCAGGCGTGAAGCAGAGGTCACTTCTCAGACCAACCATCATTTTGATTTACATAAATGATCTAAGAATATTTTCAGATCAATTGTAAACATCTATACCGATCTTACGACTGTATTCGGGCGCGCCTGTGAAACTCTCAATGGAAAGAGATTGGCGACTGATTTCGCTTCCGATCTTGCAAACACTACTCAATGGGAAAAAAAATTGGTTGGTTACATTCAATGACTCGAAAACCAAGCTAGTTACATTGGATCATCGCCGATCTGACCACGAACTACCACCAATCAGGATGAATGGATGTCCTATCGAGGAATTACCGTATATTGAAAGACTATTGGGTCTGAAGGAGAATTTATGCAAACGATCCATATATAAAATGGTCGGCTCTCTGTTTCAATCGAGTAATTACCTGACTACTTCTATCCTCTAACTTTACAAGAGCCAGATTAGGTCAAAAATGGTGCACTGTTGTCATATTTGGGCGTGTGCAGCCCAACCCACACTTTCCAGCCTTGCTAGAGTTTAGAAGCATCTCTCAGCTCTTGTGGGTGACAAATTATTCTCCATCATTCAGGTTATACAGGGTGACCCCAAAAAAAATGGGAATTTTTTAAGTGCGTATTGCCAGTGGCAAGTCTGCGAGACAGTGACCTTGAGCAAGTAAACATTTCGCCATTTAGAATTCAAGATGAAATTCACAGTATCCCAGCTGAGATGTTG
>CAHIKZ030000577.1:430000-472500 GCA_903632075.3 Acanthosepion pharaonis | reverse complement strand
ACGATTGAATTAAACCAAATATTCGCCTACAGACATAGTAACCCTTGTGTTTGTTGGGAAGGTCAGCATAGCAAACCCTGTCATACCCTTCGTCATATCTGAAGTCAAAAACCGAGTAATACATTAGCATTAAAGCTGATGAAAGGAAAACCATATCGTTTATCCGAAAAGGCTGTGTGAAGTGAGATGCTTAGTCAATTCGGTGTTGATTATAGGGTCTAGTAATTTGCCTACAAGTGGTAAAAAAATCCTAAGTGGACGATAATTTGAGAAACCAGGATATTCACAAGATTTCCTAAAGATGGAAACTTCAGAGGAGGATTTCAAACAAACTGAAAAACAAGCAGTAGAGAGTCATTTATTGTAGAGTTTGGAGATAACAGAAGCTAATTCAGGTGTTAATGTCAGAATTCTTGACAATAAACATTAGAACACAGGATCATCCATAATCTCACCGATTATTGCAAAAGAAATAACACAATACGGTTTACGAACTAGTAGAAAATAAACAGTGATCTACTGAGAGTGGACTGATGTAAAAACCAACAGACACCAACAGCTCTAATATATAAATATAAAACGCAAACAAAAAAAATCTGTTCGTCGGATCTGATAAGGTAATTTTATTTATTAGGCCTCTTATCCTAAAAAATTCCAACGCATTTTACTTACACACATCATTGCCGATCTAAAGAAATCAACTCAACTGACGTCGGCGAAACGTGTTGTTTATAAGCTTTTTCACTTTGTCTCATCATCGCTAATTTTGTTTCAGATAATATTATACATCCTAGAAACGTGTGTGTGTATGTTTGTATACAGGGTGCATGAAAAATACATTTACGAACTTTGAGGGCGGGTTCCTGACAACCAAAGGTACAAATTTGTCGATACTGTGTGGAAGTATTTGAAAGTGTTGGTCAGTCAGTTATCCGACGGTTGCATTGGTGTGGAGAAGCAAGCGGACATTTGAAACATTTGTTATGAGTTGGTGTGTTGAGGTACAACGATGGCCTTTTCGACGTATGTTTAAATGGCCTTTTTACTTTCTTTTAGTGAGAGGAACCCTCCTCCATACTTCGTAAAAGTGTTTTGAATTGTATCTTGATTTTGTTTTGGATTGGATTGTGGAATGTACAGCGAATACCGTAAGCGTTGAACTTAATAACTTAAGAAGAAGGGTTTGAGGACATATGTTTATATGGATTTTTGTCCTCTGAAGAACCCGCCCCAAGGTTTGTAAAAGTATTTTCGAATACCCTGTATATATATATATATATATATATATATATATATATATATATATATATATATATATGTGTGTGTGTGTGTGTGTGTGTGTGTGTGTGTGTGTGTGTGTGTGTGTGTGTGTGTGTGTGTGTGTGTGTGTGAAAATATAGAAAATAGGAAATTTAGTAAAATGGTAATTTTATTCAATTTAATTCAAATAATTATATTGAAGTTTTTCGGCTCTTGTTTTGAAACATGAGAACTCTTATGTAGCGATGGAATCATATTTTTAAATAAATACTATACATATGTGACAAAATGAAATTGTTAGTTAAGTGTCTGACGAATGCGTTTAGAATGGAACAGACCTCAATGTCTACTTATATATATATATATATATATATAATTATTTTTATATATAATTTACATTATTTGGACTATTGTCATCTTTGCCGCCATATTTATTACAACCTTTCAGCCTTCTTCAGGTGGTTGGAATGTCTAACTGAACACTTTATTTATACATGGCACGTGGAACTAGAATAGGCTACCCCAGTGAGCCAAATAATGGTTTCAGTTCGACATTCCAACTACCTGAAGAAGGCCGGAGTTTACAACGGCCGAAACGTTGTAATAAATACGGCGACAAAGATGAAGACAATAGTCCGAATAATGTAAATAATGTACATAACACCTCATCTCAGAAACACACACACACACACACACACACACACACACACACACATATATATATATATATATATATATATATATATATATATATATATATATATGATAAGATAACGGACAAATAGGAAACGTTCATAAATTTAACGTGTTTTATTAAAGCTTTATCAGAAAATTAAATGTGGAGGAGTCTGGAAAATTCTGCTACTTTTATTCTTCTTGATGTTTTTATCTTCAACTCTAAAAAACAAGCAACATTCTCTAATTTCTTTTTTTTTCAAAAATTACCGGTTACCTACTTATTTACATAATTTAATTATTTTATTTGAATTATTTCAAATATTCAAATCTGAAACAAAATTACTATAACATTGAAAAAATACATAATGATTTTTATTTAAATTTTTATAGTAAAAACTAAGGGAGATAAACTTAGCGTATGTGTGTGCGCGCGTGGTTGTGTGTGCGCATGTACGTGTGTGAGTGCATTAGAGCCTTTATATATGTATGTGTAGCAACACCCATTCATCAACTCTCGCCTGTAAGACTTTAATTTAGGCCGTGGGAGAAGACAATAAATGATTTCACAGATGAGCCGTGGATTTGAATTCCCTCGCCGTTAAACACAACTCAGAAGTGAGTGTCTTTTTCTTCAAGAGAAAGATCAAACCACTGAGCCGTGTTTACCACCCGACTCCGCCAACTGACGCGACGTTGCACCCCGCTATTGCCAAGGTTCCGGAACCAAAGTTCAACCTTTATAAAAACCCCTCGGGAGAATCGAGCGACTTTAAACCCCAAGAAAATTTCAAATCAATCTACCATTTAAATCAGTTATTTCGTCAGTGTATGTTTCGTTTGTTCGTTATTTATTTGAATTTTTATGGAGGGAGTGTTCCGATTTTTTTTCCTTTTGCTGTAATGTTTTCTTAGTTTCTCTTCATAAACGATGCGTGCGCTTTGGGGAGTGGAAGAATATGAGGAAAGAGAAAAAGAACAAGCGTGCGCATGCGTGGTTTGATTGTTTGGACTATCAACTAGTCCCCAGCTACGAATTAGGCACAAAGTGATAGCTTTGTTGGTTTTACGCGCTGCTTTTTTTACGAATGGAAGATTACTCGTATTTATAAACCATACACACATTTATTAACCCAACGCATATGTTCATGTATACACTTTATTATGTATATGTGATGCCCGTCTAGACGGAAGTATTAACTCTCTAAGATATTGGACTTTTAACAGACTCTAGTGATTTCGACACCGCACAATTGTGGTCTAGTTTAGTGGTCTATATCAGGTAGCTGCTTAAGTGCTAATGGTACAGTGTGATCCAGTACTTCCTGTCGCATGGTTTGGGTTATTTTATGACTAAAGCGGTTCCCCCGTCAAGCTTTTCTATATATGATGTTAGTTAAATGCCCAGCAGGATTAAAAACAAAAAGGGTAGATTAAACTTCTTTTACCGTTACACAGCCATCTAGCACAATGGATTATACTAAGCCCTCAACGTTACGCATGATGTCAGCGAGATCATAACAGAGGATGGAGAGTACTCCCACGGAATCAGCGGCCAATGACCAAGATGTGCTTTTAAGTTGGAGATATTGGCTGTTTTCTTGAGCTGGACACGGAAAAATTCCACCAGGTTTAGTTGCCCTAAATAAGCACGTATGAAATTTATTTTGGAGTCCACGATATTATGAGGGTCTACCAAAAATGTCCTCAAGGATGCAATGAATCATTAGGCTGGCACAGAACTGGCATGTCTAAGAAGATGCCTTTTATGCATTGAGTGTTATTTGTATATTGACAGGTGGAACGGGTAAAATTATCCGCCTAATCGTTGTAATGAGTAACAATTGCTGGCTGGGCGCCGGCCAACTGACAAATTTTCATGTGGCGTGTTAGACTATCTAAGCTTTTGAAAGTCATGCCACAATCTGAACACGCGTAATTATTTTGAACAGAATTAAGAATTCTAGGTCACTGGCCATGTGGTTGCATGCGGTAACAAATATTACATGGGAACATAGCCTTGCCATATACTTTTCTAACAGCGCGTTTCAGTTGCATATGATACCTGGAACTAGATTTCGGTTAATGCTATTGTTTGAATTATTCTCAAATATAGAGGGCTCGGATGCAACTTGTAGTCCTGCTAGGGTCATACATTCTTTTCTGCATATTCTGCAACATTCGGTAGGGTTAGATTTTGATTTGTGATTAGATTTTAGAATTTTATTTTAGTGGACTGTCATGTGTGGAGTCTTTGATGCTTTTTGAGACCTAATCTTGTTTTATATTAATTCCCGCCTAAATGAAAAATCTAGAGCTAAGTATTTCCTAGTCATTTGCATGATATTGGACTTCTGGAGAGCGTCCTTTTTTAAAATCATTTCACCCCAAACAAAGGCGGGACTGCCACTAGTACGCAGGTTGTTACAGGATGTCGAGAGGGTAGCCATGATCGAATGCAAAATAATTAATAAAACTTTCAAACAAGCAGAATTGACAACATATGCAATCATACTTATTATAAAACCCAGGTTGTGTGTGTGTGTGTATGTGTGTGTATGTTCGTTTATATATTGGATCGGATTTCCTATATTTTCCAACCGATTTCAACAAAATTTCACAGGACTACGTAAAATTACATTGCGGTGGTTCTGACAGCGCCAAAAATTGGAAAAACACAGTTGTTTTTGCACGAAATCAATTTGAAAACGCGAGAATGAAAGGGGGACAACTCATATCGAGTTATACTTATTATAAAACCTAGGTTGTTTGTGTGTGTGTGTCTGTGTTCGTTTATATATGGGATCGGATTTCCTACATTTTTCAACCGATTTCAACAAAACTTCACTTTTTGGGGGCAGGTAGTGTTTCTTGTTGTCTTGCACACTTTTTTCTTTATTTTTACATTCAGAATGCTTTAAAAATTCCATTTACAAGACAATTGTTTATAATAAAATTCTATTTAATCGGTAGACTCATAACGATTGAAAACACACACTTGTTTTTGTTTGAGTTTGTGTTTGACCAATTCGTAAAAAAAAAAATCTAATTAAGACATGCGTGCCCGTCAACCTTAAACAATAATCTTCGTCAATTTTATTTTTCAGTCTTTATGATGGTCGATAATTGATCTATCTCTTACTGTTACATCCCCGGGCAACGCCGGGCTCTACTGCTAGTCAGCATTAACAAGAGACAGAAAAAAAGGAACAGGGCAGAAATAATATAAAGCAAGTAAAAAATATGCAAGACAAAGCAATAGTAGTATGATAAAATATTCACAAAAAAAAAAATCCCGGACAAGCGTAGCGTTCTGACTTCAAGACAAGACAGAGATCGGGACTGAGTCCGATGAAACTTCGAAACGTCTTGACTTTCAAAGAAACAACACCTGAAGACGACATTGTGCTCTGTCGAAAGTGCACAGAATAAATGAAAACGTATCAACATGGTAATTTTCTCTCTTCCTTTAATAATGACACCAAAAATCTTGTCCGTAAATATAAAAGGATCCAGTTGAAAATAAATAAATAAAACTTGTCAAAATTATCCATTAAAACATGTCTCAATTGAAACACGTTGCCAATATATATATATATATATATATATATATATATATATATATATATATATATATATATATATATATTTCTGTGTATTTAGGAAATATGTTTTTTAAGGCAAATATTAATAAAAACATCAGTTATTTTGTGTCGATTAATTTTACTAATCTCAGAGAAAGAAGAAATTCTGTCAGGAATTTTCTGAGGTTCATTTCGGAAAAATGTACAAGAAATATGGTCCAAGGTTTCGCCTTTTTTAAGTCTTCATCAGGGTGGGTAGAAACAATTTTGACGTTCGTAGAAATCGTGAATAAGTATGTAAGGTGTGATGTGTGTTTTTTATTGTTGTTTGTTGGACGACGAGGGAATATTTTTCTTTTGTTTTCCGCGTGTGTTCGAATCCTTGTCGCCAAGTTGTTGTGGATTCCGAGATGAATTCGGCCTCCAAGGAATGACAAACGCAATAGTTAAATATAAGAAATAAAATGTATTTACACAATCATACAAAGAGTAATACTGTTAGTAAGTCCAGGAACGTGATTAGTAACAAATACAGATAGATATATACAGTCTCGAAGTAGGACTTCCTTAGAGTCTACGTGCTTGTAACTGACTTCTACAAGAGGTTACCTCACACTATCTTCGTTCGTATATTCCCTCACTCTCACTATATACTCTCTCACTATCTGACTACCCTCACTGACTGTCTACTCTGGGTATTTAACGGCAGCAGTCCAAGTACACTGGTAGAGTCCACTTAACTGATATCTCAATTTAACATTTATATTTACCAAAATCACACAAAAATCGCTAAAGAGTCAATTTATTCAATGAAATCACCATTAGCTTCAAACCACGGTCACCAGGCAACTTCCAAATCTCCTGCAACTCTTCTGGGAGGAATTTTGTTGGTCTCTTGCTCAACTGCGCACCACACATAATATTCGAGAGAGGGGGTTGCAATGAGTATTGAGTCTAAAGCCCTTTCGGAAGATTAATGGAGGCGTAACTTCGCCATCACTAGTGATCACTGAAGACACCTTCGTGATCACCACTAAACTCATCCAACTCTTTCCAACTTGTCTGTATTGTACTCAGACTGGAACCCAAGCACTCTGAAATTTTCACACGCGCCCACACGCACAAATACACACACACATATATATATATATACACACACACACACATATATATATATATATATATATATATATATATACATATATATATATATATATATATATACATACATATATATGTACATATATATATATATACATACATATATATATATACATACATATATATATATACATATATATATATATACATACATATATATATATATACATACATATATATATATACATATATATACATACATATATATATATACATACATATATATATATATATATATATACATACATATATATATACATATATATATATATATACATATATATATATATATACATACATATATATATATATATATATATATATATATATATATATATATATATATATATATATATATAAACAATAAAATCCAAAAATTTCCTCATATGGTGTATAGCCTATTTCAGCAGACGAATATATCGGTCGTCTGTCTTATCAAACCTGGTTTGGACTGAATTCGTGTCTATGCAGAAAGGGAGAGACGGGGAATAGAATAAATATTGTATTAGTTTTTCGACCGGTTGATTTTTAGCTTTCACAATAAAATTCTTTTTCCCGTCCCTCTTTCAATATATAGACACGAATTCAATCCACACCGGGATTGATAAGACAGACGAGCGATATCTTCGTCTGTCGAAATAGGCTATTCCCCATATGAGGTAATTTTTTGACTTTATTCTTCATTATATGTGTGTGTGCATGTCTGTATATATATATATATATTGTTCGACATGATGTAATTCGGTATTGTTATGGTCCGGCAATATTTTAAATTATTTCTTGTTAGCTGTTATGAGGGCAGTCTCACACGTTATTTAAAAATGAAGCAGATTCAGAAATTCAATTATAAGTTTAGTATAGTAACATTTGACGGAAAATATGTCACAAAGATCGGAAAACGTATTGGAATATTAAAAGAATCCTTGCAGAAATTAAGAAAAGTTTTACGATATAGTAATCATTCATTAAAAAGAAAGTACAACTGAACTTCTATATCATATCCATTCTTCTGTATAGCAGTAATTCCTGGGAAATTTCCTTAAAAATGAAGAATACATCTGAATCGAGAGAGATGTTCTATAGCCGTAAGCTGAGAATGGCCTGCAGAGAACACGGGGGCCAAGAGTAAGTTCTAAAGAAATTGGGAGCTAGACGGTATTCATAGTCAAGAACAGAAAAAAAGCAATTTGAATTTCTAGGTCTCATTATGAGTAAAGACGGCCTGGAAAACCTAATACTCACAGGACGTAGTATATGAATGTTGAATGAAAGAGAAACAGCGAGCAAATAAGTTTGTGTGAATGGCAGAGAAGGGACGAAAAGGGATGGTGAAGTGCGAACAGTTGCTTAAAGCTAAAAGAGAGATGAAGTTGAGGAGAGCCATTATTATAAAGAGATATGATTAAAAAATAATGGTGAATAGCGTAAACAACAGACACGTCCATGAGTAGGTTTTTCATACCATAAAAATAAGAATTTCTATCTTTTCATGTGATTCCGAATTCAAATCTCTTGTGCCTTTCAGAAATACACAATTCATCCGACAGCTATACCGCAGAATGTTAGTAGTATTTCATCTACCGATAAAAAATTGTATTGTATCTAACAATAAATACACAGATGAAAGAATTTTGACAAAACCAGGAATTATTCTAGAATATATTTAACGTGTGTAGACCGTATTTCAACTTGGTCCAATATTTTCAAAAGTTGATGTTTCTTCAAAGCAAAATATGTTTAAAATTTTTCCATTTTTTTTTTTTTTTATAAAGATTCAAAATCCAAAATTACCTCAGAACAGGACTCTTTAAGATCTGAATTTAATTTGGATCTTCGAATTGAGAAATGGACTTTAAAACATATTTTTCATTTTCCTAGAGGCTTATATTTTAACTGAAAAAGAAAAAAAAACAGCCAAATGAGAGAAGATGGAAAATGAAGATAAATATAAACTCAAATGACAAATGTTTGTCTCAGATTTTTTTCCCTTTCAGTGACCCGGCAATTCGGCCGAGTTCGCCTGCAGGAATAGATGTTTTGTCTAGCGTCCGGCATTTTTTTTTATTGTGTACAATCTGAAGTTAAATACACCCCATTTCCACCCGGTTCGCTTAAAAAAATAAACAAAAACTGTTTTGTTTTGTCGAATCCCAGGAACTACTCAGCCATTTTGTTAAACATTGCCTGAGAATTAGTAAAAAAAATGGTTCTCGTTATTTTAATAAATCATGAATTTTGTTGGAGATTCCGGGCAGCTGATATTTCCAACCAGTGCCAGAAGTTGGCTGTTCGAGCCCTGTTAAAAATCGCACTTTGAAAACAGGCAAGACTTCTAGGTACTATCATTTAACTCTTAACCCAAGAACACTAACCATCAATTAAAGTAACACCACTACTAACCATGGGTATATCATAACCGATTTTGAAAATATCCAAAAAAATATTAAATATAAATCTTTATTTGAAATATTTTACATCCAGGAACTTCAACCATTGTACTTAGAGTTAACATTAATAGGAACTGAAAAATATTATTTAGGTAAGAAAATCAGGTACTGAAAATTGTAATTAAAAATAAGAAAATTTGCGCTGGATACTATATACCTATGGTTAGTGTTCTAGGGCTAACAAGACTTAACCATAGTTCGGTAAATATAGCATCAGTGAATAGGGTTTTTCCCAGTCAGTTATGTGCCATACGTGATACACGCTTAGGCGATCAAGTATCTTTCGATACATGACTGAACAGGCAGTTTTTTTCCACAGTAGGTTGCCGTTTCTTTCTGCGGTAGACAAGTTGGCATCCACAACTATAGAACCCGGTCTGTCTTGCTACTTACCCATAGCTGGGGGTAGAAGAAGATGATTCATACCTTTCCGAAGGGTATTAGCACATAAGTGAATGCAATGGATTCGACAAGAATTCGAACTCTGTAATCCGTTTCCACAATCCGAGCCGCTATCCATTACTCCGCCATGCCTAAGAGAATTAATCGCCCCGAACACTCAGTTTTTATGCACTAATTTACCGGTGCCGTCAAAAGTGACGTTGCATGTTAAATACTTTCTAATTATAAAACTACACGAAACGTACAACAGTTAAATATATGAATTTATCTACTGGTTTGTCCCCATGCTATAAAGGAAAAAGATTCGAATATGTGAAAAACACACACACACACACACACACACACACACACACACATACATACATATATATACATACTTATTCAGTTTTATTCAACCCTGGTATATAGACTGCGCTCGTTTCGGAATTAGAAATTTAACTGTGACAGCTGTTGAAAAATTAATACAGAATTTATCTATTTCTATGTTTCAGTCAGACGAAAGGCACAAGTAAGTGGTCAGGAGAGGGTGGATGCTATTAGCCTTAAAGGAAAGAGGATTTATAAAATTAAACCCGGATATTAACCTTATGGCATTATATTGGATTTATATGAAAAATGAAGTGTTAATTTGAAAGTAAGAGAGGAACGAAAAGTATTCTTTTAATTATATAGATATGGTTAAGTTTAAAAATACAAGTTCCTACATAAAAAAAATAAAACTTCTAAAGATAAATTATACTTAAAAGTGAAATATATTTAATAAATTAAACTTAAGTTATATTTAGATAATTTATATTAAAATTAAGTAAGGTTATATTTTAATAATTATAATTAATAAAATAATTGTTGTATTAAGGGACAAAAAATATAAAAAAATATTTCAAAATAAAAATAGCTAATAGATTAAAAAATAAACTAAAAATACAAAGTTATATAAAAAAAAAATAAAATCTATAGATAAAGAAAAGTGTAAATTGATAAAAGTAAAGAGAGTTCTTAGTAGAGGGGGTAACTATAAGATAATTAATATGCTGTAAAAATATAGAATATGTTATTATTTATTTGCTCTGTAAAATAAATACATTGAACTCTATTTGTGGTTCAGTTTTAATATTTTATATTACTACGATCTACTTGGATTATATACCAACGTATGTATTACATTTACTATATATATATATATATATATATATATATATATATATATATATATATATATATATATAAAAGTACTTTATTTACAATTGGAATTAAGATACCTTTTAGTGAATGACCATTTTCACCTACGAATATATATATATATATATATATATATATATATATATATATATATATATATATATATATATATATATATATAAAAATTAAAAACAACTGATAATTTTCGATTAAGGTGATGAATATTTTGCCCGAAGTTGTGGATAAACTAACTTCAGGCTACTAACTTTACTCAAACCCGATGCTATAAAAAAACAGATACCAGTAAAAAAGACGAACCCCACTACAGGTCTTCACCAAAAAGTTGAGGGGGGGGGCTTACAGGGAATTGAAAAACAATAAAGACATCTTTATTTAGAAATGAGACAAATCCAATACTCTTGTTATCCTAAATTAGACAGACTAGAAGAAAAAAAAACTTGACTTTATTCTCAGCAACAAAGATAAATTTTAAAATGATAAACAAAATAGTACCAACCTCCTCAAGACACAGATTAATAAGCTGATTACAGCTAACAATGCGGAAACTGGATCACTCAAATTCCACAAAATTGTGGGTGAGTATTACCCTGGCTATTTATAAGATAACATAAAAACAAAACTTAACACTCCTCTATGTCCCATAATCTCAAAAATCCTAAATCCTACATTCAATTGGCAAACACCCTATACCCACTGATACTACCGTATTTATCCAGTAAGTATAGCATTAATTCTACGAGAGAATTCGTTGACATATTACAGTCTAATAAACTAAGTAACCGCATCCTAGGCTCACTGGACGTTGAAAGCTTATTCGCTAATATCCCAGTGAAAGAACCAATTGACATAGTCCCACAGAAGTTATAAAGTCACACTGCGATTTTACCTCCTAAAATTAGATCAACTGTTCTGCGAAAACTTCATCATTTCTGCACTACACAAGTACCTTTTTACTACAACTACAGCAATATTTATACACAAACTGACGCCATAGGCTCAGCTCTTGAATCGACCAAATCTAATTTCTATGTCACGTATAGAAAACAAAGTCTTCAATAATTCCACAAAGCACCCGCTCATACACGGACGTTATATCGACAATGTGTTCGTTTTATTAAACAGGTTGTTATGAATAATCAAGAGTGTTCTCCCATTGTTTTCTTACTCTCCTATTTGAGAGTGCTATTTCTGTTTACTGGGACTGTAAAAGGACGCTGTACGCGAACCTTGTCTTCTCAGTTGAATAAAGCTTTCTTAAAGCCTACACCTGCGTACAGGTTAAAAGAAACAAAAACTAGAGAGAAACGTTTGAGGTCAAATCTGTCCTAAACTTAAGAATTCAATATTAATAATAAAATTATTTTCCTCGCGGCATTAGTCGATGCCAAGAGCAATAATTTTACCATTCTCTTTACCCCCGCCCAATACCTACAAAAGATATATAAACTTATCAAGCTGCGCAACTCGGTGTGGTGTAATGGTTAGCAAGCTTGTCTCGTTAGAACAATTACGACTGAGTAGTGAGTTCGATCCTCACTGGGTGCCCCATACATTCGGCCTTGTGTCATATCTGAGCTATACTTGGAAAAATACTATAAGCTTATCAAGCTACACTGGTTTCTTTACAGATACAAAATGGCTTTTTATAAAAAAAAAAAAATGATTTACCGAGCCATAGTAATCTCTTCTTTGGACATATTATTTTATAAGAAACTAAGCAATGTTAAACAAACTCTATAGAAGACACGGAAGAGAAATTACAAAATCTCCTACAGTAGTGACGGACAGTGAGAAGAATGGACTAAGCATAAGATACAAGAAGATAGAATGTGTAGTCATCAGTAAAAGAATGAGCCCAAAATGCAATTTCCAGGTCGGGAAGGTTGCCGTTTCTTTCTGCAGTAGACTGGTTGCCAACCATCTCTCCAGGACCTAGTCTCTCCTGCTGCTCAACCCATAGCTGAGGAGAGAAGAAATGGATTCATATCTTTAATGTAACGAACCCGACTGGAATTCAAACTCAGTCCTCCAATTTCTTATACAATCACGTTATCCATTACATCACATTCTCTGAAGACCACAAAAATAATGAACTAAGAAATGTATTAGTTAATTCATATTTTAAAATCACTCGCCTGTTGAGGACCTAGATGAGCATAGCTCTGCAAAGGTTACTTTACTTTATTATCTGTAAATTATGTTTTATTAACAGCGAGGCAATTCTGAGAGACTTGGACATCCTACCGGGATTGAGCGTTGGCGCCACAATCTTAACAATATAAGATACGCAGATGACAGAGTACTGGTAGCAGACACGGAAAATAAATTACAAAAGCTCCTACAGAAGGTAGCAAAGGAGAGCGAGAAGAAAGGACTAAGCATAAACTACAAGAAGACAGAATGCATTGTCATCAGTAAAAGGATGGAACCGAAATGTGATTTACAGGAGGGGGACACTAAAATCAAGCAGGTGCGGAACTTCAAATATGTGGGAAATATTTTGTCAGAGAACGGTAAGTGCGACGCTGAGATCCGAAGAAGTATTGGGATGATCAAGGATGCATTCGAAAAGCCTGGCTAGAGTATTGCCAGACAGGAGGATTTCTTTGGTAACAAAGAAAAGAATACTGAGCTGTTACGTGACATCTGACCTTCTTCACGGTAGCGAATGTTAGACGCTCTCCTCAAAGATGAAGAAGAGACTCGAAGCGGCGGAGATGTGGTTCTACAGAAGGATGCTGAGGATATCATGGAGCGTTTGAGCAAAAATGAGGTCTTGGAGAGGATACAAACAAGGAGAAAGCTTATACTTAACACCAGGAAGAGGCAGCTGATGTTTCTGTGACCCGTAATGAGAAAAGAGGGCTTGGGGAATCTGATACTCACAGGGCGGATACAGGGAAAGAGAGACAAGGGAAAGCAGCATATGACATACCTAGCGGTTTAAGCAAGTGGGTGAGATAAAGTGGACTGGGGAGGTGGCAGATGGACGAGATTTATTGAGAGCTCTAAGGGATAGGGAGAAGTGGAGAGACATGATCGCTTACGTCCTGAAAATCACGGCACATAAAAAGAAAAGATATGGTCCGAGACTGGCTGCAAAACAAAAGAACATAATCTATCAAACTATTTGACTCATAGTCGGTGAGAGAAGACATTGATGCATAGCGTTCCTAAGGTCATTAGTGCGATTGTTTGACACAGCAGTTTAAACCAGAAATTGAACTCGGTCCTTGGAATCCACACTGATAACTGTTATATAGTTTATTTCATAATACAAATAAAGTTATTTCTATATAAAGAATTCACAATCAAATAATCTTTTTATAAGTATCAACATTAAAACATGTTGGACAAATTCCTCAAAGATGATGAAGGGACTCGAAGCGACGGAGATTTGGCTCTACAGAAGGATGCTTAGGATATCATGCACCGAGAGTGTGTGAAACGATTCGGTCTTGGAGAGGATGCAAACACGGAGGAGGCTTATACTTAAGATCAGAACGAGGCAGCTGAAGTTTCTGGGACACAAAATGAGGAATGTGGGACTGGAAAATTTGATACTCACGGGTCCAGTAGAGGGAAGGAGAGACAAGGGGAAAGAACGCGTGGCCTACCTGGCGAACTGGCAAGTGGATGACATAATATGGTCAGGGGGAGGACGCAGAAGGAAGGAACGTGTTGAAAGCTGCAAGGGATGGAGGAAAGTGGAGAGCCATGATCGCCTACGCCCTTAAAGGACATGGCAAATAAAAAGAATCAACTATAACTTCCATAAATACATCGTCGACGATCAAATGAAATTAACCATAGCAAAATTTTAAAAAAACAAAAAAACAACGCCTGACCGCTCCTTGATTTAAACAAAAATAAACACATCATTTACTTATTTTATCGTAACCAGATACATCCTAATTAAAAGCAGGATGAAAAAAGTAATTAAACACATAGTTCACCGGTACATATCACTCAACGATCCGAACAAACACCTCAGATTTATCCTGTACTATAAAAGAAGTTTAAAATATCTAATCTAATTATTACCAACATGACCGTACCTCAAAGTTTCCCCATTTATAAATAATGTTGTCTATGAATTCTCATGTCTCCTAAGAGATTTCATCTGCAACATTAATAATAATAAAAACAGTATGAAATACATCGAGCACACATGCACCAAGATCTCTCGCAGATTGAGCTGTCACCAGTCGAAACTCAAAAACCAGCAAGTCTACCGAAATTCAAGTATCAAGACAAATATTAGTGGATAATACCAAAATACTTTGCAGCGCCTGATGCAAAAAAAATACTCAAAACCCTAGAAGCTAATATTATACAAAATAAACATCCCACATTTGGTATCTTGAAGGGCATATTATATATACTTAATATGTAGATCAGTATAAAAATAAATGAATTAATAAATTATAAAAAAATAAAGATAAATAAAAATAAAATAAATAAATTGTATTCCTTTTGTGCGACATCGTTCCCAATAACCATTACACATGACGTCAGAGTTGCAAACTTCCATCTTTCCAAAGAAGACCAGGATGTAGACAAAGGAATTCTGCTGACCGCACAGACACCGCATTGGTTCTTGAAAATGTTCGAATGCCCTTGAAAAAAAACAATAAAAAAATATGAACTTCGGACAGTCAATCCACGATTTCGAGCACAATACGATATGAAAACTTTTTTGCCTGTTTCCTCAGAGAGTATAATTTTCACAAGGGAATCCATTATCAACAAAATCACTCTTCGAATGAGTCGTCCCTCCATCCACATCTTAACTATAAATTTCAACAGCAATTACATACCTACTAAATTGTCAACGTCCATCTCCTCCCTGCTATATTATTAAGTTCTGCCACCTATTTTTTTCTCCCGTTACGCACTATCCAATAAAGGAAGTATTGCCATGTACATTGAGGGCTACTTCCCATTCATCCTCTCCTATACCATCTTGGGTTCCACAATTATAGTTCCTTTACATACAATCTTATGTAAGAAGTGTCGATACATATTATTTTTGTATTACGAATTCATATCATTACCTGTGTGGAGATTCATAAATTTCTGTGGTAGCTTGGGTATACTTACACACTGCTATGTGCACTTATGTACACAGCGCATCCACATACTTATACACTTTACCCCTCTTTTTCTTTATTAATATTGTTATTATTATTTTTCTGCACCCCCTCCATTTTTTAACAATAGATTTCCAAAATTTCTATCCAAATGTTTTATCTTTCTATTCACTCCTTCACATTTTCTTTTCATTTCCCCCTTCTCCCCACCTCTCTCTCTCACACTATATATATATATATATATATATATATATAAATATAAATATAGTTTTAAGGTGTGCTATATTTATGGGATAATGCTCAATATCAGAGATAGAGCGTATTTAATTATGAAAGTGAACATTGAAGTCAACACTCAGAGGCGACAGACTGTTTCATGTTAGACGCAATCATCAAGACACCTGATAAATATTAATAGGTGGCCATATTTACTATTAGTGTGTTAATGCATCTTTAAATCGAATGATTCATTGTAATATAAATGAAACTGCACCACATATTTGATTTAGTGCGTTTTTCACTAATATGGCAATTTAAGAATTTTTTGTTGCAGCAGTTTATCATTCAAAGTGGCATAAACTAAATATTTCAATAAGGAGAGTTATGTCTCTGCTGTTATCACCCAAAATAATTATTGATCTATTTAGTTTTTCTTATTATTTTACGCTTATTATATCTTTGTGCCTTAGAGGATTGACTGCCTTGCTTGCGCTGAACACCATTAAAAAAAAGATGCAATGGAAACTTGTAGCAGCAGTGAGGTGATTCTAGAGTAGAATACTGACAAAAAATAGACGTAACATGGCAATAATAAGGTCTGTATCTTTTGGCTTCTGTAATAAGTTCCATCTTCATTAGCTACTCCACAAATATGTCTACTTGTCAGACTAATCGAAACTAGGGAGGCTAAAGTTTAAAAAATGGTTATTGTAGACAAATTTCCCCGTGTGTTTCTGTCTTCCTCTGCCCTCAATTTTAGAGAAGCATTTTAGACTTCTAGAGATCAGGGGTTATGAACGGTGTCTTGTGGGAAAGTTAACTCGTGCACTAAGAAATGGATTCTCGAGAACCAAAGCCTTGTACCCAGATTAAGATAAGAAAAACAAATTAACTACTTGAACATATAGTTATATTCTCTCAAAATGTATTTGGATGAAAAAATAATTTATTGAAACCCTATAAGGAAACTACAAGAATCCCTACAAAAATAGTAAAAGAAAGTGAGAAGTTAGGACGAAGCAACAATTGAAAAATATATGGTCATTAGCAAAAGGGACAACCCAACCTGCAAATTACAAACTGGTGACAATCAAACAAGTACAAATTTTAAATATCTAGAACTGTTTTAAGAGAGAACGGAAAATGCGAACCTAATTACTGAAGATGTGGAACAGAGATTGGAAGAAGCATTTAGATAGCGAAATTTGTTTTCCAAAAGCTAAGCAACATATTAAGAAACAGTGAATGTCCGTTAGAAAGAAAGAAAAGAGTACTGAACTGTTATGTAATATAGATCCGTCTATATGACTATGAATGCTGGAAAATCTCATCACAGATGAAGAAATGAACTGTCAACAAAAATATGGTTATACAGAAACATGATGAGCATACCGTGGACCAAACATGTGAGCATACGTCGAAGGTTAAGAAAAAATGCAAACAAAATGGACATTTATACTTAGTATCTGAAAGAGAAAATTGAAAACGAAAAATGTGCTTAGAAAATTTGACCCTCACAAGACCTATTGAAGGCAAGATGCATAAAGGAATGCAGCGCATAGCCCCTACCTAATGAGCTCATGTAAATGTTGGGCAGAACAGGGGTTTAGAGAGAAAGAATAAAGACAAACTTTTCTTAGAGATAAAAAGGGTAGGAAACTGTGGGGAGCCATCACTGCCCAAGTCCTGAAGTTAAACCGCCCCCCCCCCAAATATTGCCATAGATATTAAAACTATCAAGCTTTTATATTTTTGCCATTTCACTCTATCCGTATGTACCTTTATTCCCCCTCTGCCATGGATTATCGAATTTCTATGCGATGTATTTTATGTATTCAACATAAATTTATAAGCGTAAAATATTCATATACAGTGTAACCCGGATATAAGAGAGTTATATAAACTAAGTCTCTTATATCCGGGTTTCTCTTACATCCGGGTTTGGTCTATTTTATATACATTAACACAGGCTCTAATTTAGGACCAGAGAAAATCTCTCTTATATCCGGGTTTCTCTTATATCCGGGTTTGGTCTATTTTATATACATTAACACAGGCTCTAATTTGGGACCAGAGAAAATCTCTCTTATATCCGGGTTTCACTTATATCCGTGTCTCTTATATCCGGGTTACACTGTATTAATCAACATATGCGTTATTTTTAAATATATATTTGGCATAATACCTCTAATATTAATAGAAATCAGCAAATTCTTAAATGTAGAAGAAATTATCTCCTTTTCTTTTAGTTCATCATAAAATGCATAATAAGAAATGCAACTTCACTTTTCAGGTCATTTCATTAATGTCTAGAAAATACAGACATTTCAAAAGATATTTTTCGCAAAGTAAACTATTTTTTATTTAGGTTGTTTTAGACTGTATGACCGATTGCTCTCCTTTTTGTTAATTTTTTAAATATTTTTTTAATCGTGTTTTGATTTTATTAACATCATCTGACGGTCCCGATGAAATACAAGGCCTCGGCCATTCAAGTAGAGTAAAACATCGCTTTTATGTTGTGAAACCAGAGACCTAGGGATTTCGATTGACGCAGATGAGAACATGTGCTTTTGCGTCCTGCTTTGAACGTTACACAACGAGAAATCAAAAACAAAACACTCTTCCTCTCCCCCAACTCTATCTCTCTCCCCGCCTCTCTCTCTCTCTCTCTCTCTCTCTCTCTCTCTCTCTCTCTCACACACACACACATACGCACAAAGACGCGAATAACAAGATCACCTGTAAACATAAAAATACATAGTTATACATATTTATTATACAAAACGGGTAAACCTATACGTACAGATGCGTGCACTCATTTCTATATGCGAAAGGGTGCTGAAAATTTCTCAGCCCAACCGAAAACCCATTACCTCCCAAAATGTTATATATATATATTATATAAGAACATTTCAGAGTGTTTGGGTTCCAGTCTGAGTACAATACAGACAATTTGGAAAGAGTTGGATGAGTCTAGTGGTGATCACGAAGGTGTCTTCAGTGATCACTAGTGATAGCGAAGTTACGCCTCCATTAATCTTCCCATAGGGCTTTAGACTCAATACGGAGGCCTAGATCAAGTCACTTGACGAAGAAGTGATATTCTGGGTCAGGCAACAGGACTCTGCACCATGTCACACAAGCATCAGAACCCAGTCATGGCTATGGATAATATCAGCGACCATATCACCCCTTAGATCTGGCATCCTATCACCCCCTCTGGAATATTATGTGTGGTGCGCAGTTGAGCCAGAGACCAACAAAATTCGTCATTTTCATGTTGAATTTTATATGTTCTAATGTTAATTATGTTTTATTAATATGTCCTGATGATGGTCTAAAATAGACCGAAACGTCCGACGTTGACTTTATATTAACATTAATACAGCATAATTACATATTAAGATTTTTGTTTGTTTTTTTGTATATTTTTCTTCATACTGTCGGATCTGTATCCATATATTTGCTTACATATATATATATATATATATATATATATATATATATATATATTTTTTTTTCCGAAATCCAAAACATATCTAAGCTGAGGGTTGATAAACCGTAAAAATTAAATCAACAAATCATTCACTCAATATCACCAAGAGCCACTCAAGATAGAGAGTTACTAACTGACGATGTGTGTTTAAGGTGAAGACAAAAGGTAATGTAGGATGGATAAATGTTGACCCTAGAGTTGAAGAGGTGAAGATCTTTATGACCGGAGAAGTATCCTCTAAGGAATTTGTTCCAAAATGATACAGTTCAGGGGTAGTAGCTGTCAGAGTAGAACCCTTTTTTTTTTTTTTTCAATGCGATATGTAGGGAATGGGGACGAGTTGATTCAGCGTACGTGGTAGAGCGTGTCCTGGATTCTCATGGAGGTTTGAATCGTTAAGTATTGGGAATGGCTTGCGATGTCCAAGAAAAGTGAATTTGACTTGGAAGATGAAACATACTGCTGTAGACTCCAAGGATTTCGAAGTAATGACTGAAAGCTATTTTATATGATTGTCCCACTGAGTTAATGTTAGAATTGACTGAAATACTTGGTGTTAATCAATCGATAACTCGAAGTTGTTTACAAAATATAAAGAAAATTCAAAAAGCTAGTAAATAGATTCCACATGAATTGTAAGTGCAAATAATCTAACAACGCCTCATCAACTGCGTTTCACTTTTTAATTAAGTCTTTTATTAGGAGGATTTCATTGATAATAAAAAGTGGATTCATTGTTATAAAGTGAACAGGTGAAAATTATTGGTGGATTGAAGACATTCTGTAACATCAACAGAACAAAGGAACGCATTTCTTTGATTAAAACGTTAGTGTTTTCTATATAGTTTAACGTGAGATATGCACGGTGATACCAAGTGTTAAAGCCAGGAGATATTATTATGGCATTGCATTACAACCATGTGATTTGAACATCGGTAATCGTACTCATTTTCAAAAGTTGTTGAGCTGACCAAGTGTTATGGTCCGGTTACTTGTACCACGGTGATAGTCCAAGGTAGAACGAATAAAGAAGAACTCGAACACAGGTATGGAATAACACAGATATATTACAAACAGGACTATATACAGAGAAGTAGAAGTGTTAGTATGAACTATCAGGTTTAGTAGAGAGAACAATGTAGTCTCGACCAGTATCACTATTCCAATGTCTTGCAGTAATTGTTTGAACACGACTCTGTTTCGGACTGCCTCTGACTCGACTCTTGACTCGACTTGAACTACTGACTCAACTGACGACTGACTACTGACTCCTGCGTACTCCTGAGGCGCAGTATTTATTAAGTATGGAATAGTCCATTATTATTATTATGTGTAAGATCCCATAACACCAAGTAAAAGAAATTATATACTTTGGCCAATCATTATCTTCTATCTTATTAATACATGTTCTTTAACTGTTCTCTCTCTCTCTTCTTAATGTTTTCCTTTTTTCATATTCCCTCACACGTGTAGTGGCTTTATTGCTTTGTTATTTTGATTGTTTAATGGCATATCAACATCCTTATGGGTTATTTAAAGCCGGAATTTAATTTTCTTGGGAGCATTAGTAATTTCTTTTACAAAATTGTATTGCTAGTAATTTTTTTTTTCAAATATATATAACTGACAATTTTACTTTTACTGCAGGTACTATTTTTTATATAAATATATTGCTGGTAATATCTTTTCCTTACAAAAAATGATTGCATATCGTTGTTTTACTATGAAAAATGCATTGTTGGCATTTCTACAACAAAGATGTTTTCATAGCGTTTTGTATCCCAGTCTGCCCATAGGACCCTAACAGGTGCTACCACCACGGATCAGCGTAGACTTGGGAACAACAGCAATTAAGTAGTTGTTCCACACACCCCAAAAGCACCTGATTTGAGGCTTTACCACCGGATGTAGTTGGGCACCTCGGCGTAGCGTAATCCTTTGCAATCTTGTCTCTAATTACGAGTAGTGAGTTCGATTCTCACTGGGTACCCATACTTTTGGCCTTGTGCCACATCTAAACTACGCTTAGAAAATCAATGTAGTTTATCGTCATATCCAGGACTGGCTTTATTGCCTTACTTTGGGTGAAATTATATGAAAAAAATACTTTAGAGAATTGGACAAATGACACAAGTCCGGTAAATCATTAGAAGCACCATATCCACTGCAGTTATGACCGTGCGTTTAGGAACAATTAGCTTGGGATAGCTCACTTCTTTTTAGGTTGGCTTTTAATTTAGAGTTTGCGTTCTGAGGGTTTCGATGGCACTCAAGACAAAAGAACCAAGTCTACCCTGCTATTTCCTACATAACGAGAGAAAAAAAAGAAGATTAATTGATGCTATTTCCAAGGAAATCAGCCTGAAGTGAATGAAACAAAATCAACCGCTATTTGAACTTTTTTCCTGACCTCAATTCTCACGCCATTATGTGCTAGACTCATTCTGCATCCCAAATAGAAAACCCTATTTTAATTAAGCATTCTAAAACTCTGCAATATTGACAACGCGTATTTGATAAGATTAAAGAAAATATATTTTTTGTTGAAGGAATAGAAAGAAATGGCAAATTTGAATTAAATAATTTATTTAATAAACTTTGGTATTAAAATATATTAACTTAAGAAATGAATATTTTCTTCTGCCTGTGTAAATTTTGTTTGGTTAAAAGAAATCACATAAACCGACTAAGGAGTCAACATAAGCAGCATAAAGACATTTTTCTAAATTCTATAGCCAATGAGTACATTAGAAAGAAAGCTGATGATCGATGAGTCGTGAAAAAGGTCACATACGGAAGGAGGGAAGGGAAAAAACTAAAAAAATTGTTAATAGTTTTATCATTCCATGAGTATTATGTTTTTATTGGAAACCCATTTTTGTTATCAAGATAATGTTTAAAAATAATCTTTAATTTTTATCCCCATGAGAATGTAGCCAGCCCTTCAAAATCAACTTTTGTCTAAAATAAGATCTGTGTCTATTGCAATTTTCAGGGAACAGAAATTCTAATTTGCCAACCGAAGGTATTGTATCTTGCTTCGGTCAGTCAGTTAAGTGCTATACACGATATACATTTTTGTCTCTTTCGATTCATGACTGTCTAGGGAGATTTTCTCACAGTAAGCTACCATTTTTCTGCGATAGATTGGTTGCCAAGCAAGGCTACATGAACGAGTCTGTTCAGCTATTCAACCTATAGATACTAGGGTAAGAGATGGATTCATACTTTTCCCAAAGGTATTTACGTGTAAGTGACTGTAACGAACCCGACTGGATTTCGAACACGGCTCTCCGTTTTCTTATTCCTAATTGATATCCACTACAGAAAAGTTAAAATAGAACGAAAGATCGTCGTGGGAAATGTAACTTTCCATATTACCACTCTCGAGCAAAATAACGCACTTCAACTCAATGTAAAATTGCCTATTTATAGGCGGGGTTGCTAGAAATTTCCCCAGCAATACCCACAATTCAATATTTCAATGATTAAATAAATTTGGGAAAAAAATATTTGAATAATTAAATAAACCTGAGAAACAAAAAACAGGTCAAGTGTTTTGAACTGATTAATATGTAGGACAACATGAATATTTCATGGCATTAGGGAAGTATCCTAATTACCCTCGCTTGTAGATAAAAAAAACCCTTCTGCAAAGTAATTGAAACAACAATTTTAGTTTCCTTTCTTTCAACATACGGTCAATTTTAGGCCCACTAGAGTGACAAGATGTAATCGATTTCTATTTTTTACTCAGATTAGGTCATTTGCAGTGCTGTGTAGTAATATAAATCTATTTTCGGGGTGTATGATAAAACTTGTTTAGCTTTGACAAATATTGCTTCATCCGTGATTGCATCAGATTTTCATCACATCCATACACTATTGTCTCAACTGTCGATTAGTTGTTCTACGGCCATTGTCTGCGCTGGACGTTACTCTAAGGAAGCGTATGAAAATTGTAATGCTGCTCAAATGTACTGGCAAGCCTTACCAGTGAGCAAATCAAAGTACTATCGACTTACTCGGAAGATTTTCGACAAATTCATTTAAAAAAAAATGTCAGTTATTTATTTATCATCAGTAACGAATAAATGTTCGAGTAGTTTTAGTAGTAATATGGAAAATGGAATTGGCAATCCGAGTTCAAATTTCACTAGTGGTCTAATGCAAATATTTTTCAAACCAAAAACAAAACATCCTTTTTTTACCCTGGGTTGACTTGCATGCGAGACTGTGTCATCTAGTCTTGAGTAGCAACCACACAGAGGACGACGGTCAGTTACTCAAGTGTCATACACGTTAGAGCGATCATGTCTCTTTCGATTCATAATTGATTAGGCAGAACATTTTCCCGATGTAGGTCGCCGTTTCTTTCTGCAGTAGACTGGTTGCCAACCAACTGTCCAAAACCTGGTCTCTACTGCTGTTCAACCCATAGCTGAGGAGAGAAGAAATGGATTCATATCTTTAATGTAACGAACCCAACTGGAATTCAAACTCAGTCATCCAATTTCTTATACAATCACGTTATCCATTACATCACATTCTCTGAAGACAACACTAAATTAAAAAATAACTGAGAAATGTAGTAGTTAATTTATATTTTAAAATCACTCGCCTGTTGAGGACCTAGATGAGCATAGCTCTGCAAAGGTTACTTTACTTTATTATCTGTAAATTATGATTTATGAAGAGCGAGGCAATTCTGAGAGACTTGGACATCCTACAAGGATTGAGCATTGGCGGCCACAATCTTAACAATATAAGATACGCAGATGACACAGTACTGGTAGCAGACACGGAAAAGAAATTACAAAAGCTTCTACAGAAGGTAGAGAAGGAGAACGAGAATAAGGGACTAAGCATAAACTACAAGAAGACAGAATGCATGGACATCAGTAAAAGGATGGGCACGAAATGTGATTTGCAGGAGGGGGACACTAAAATCAAGCAGGTGCGGAACTTCAAATATGTGGGAAATATTTTGTCAGAGAATGGTAAGTGCGACGCTGAGATCCGAAGAAGTATTGGGATGGTCAAGGATGCATTCGAAAAGCCTGGCTAGAGTATTGCCAGACAGGAGAATTTCTTTGGTAACAAATAAAAGAATACTGAATTGTTACGTGCCATCTATCCTTCTTTACGGTAGCGAATGTTAGACGGTCTCCTCCAAGATGAAGAAGAGACTCGAAGCGGCGGAGATGTGGTTCTACAGAAGGATGCTGAGGATATCATGGTGCGAGCGTTTGAGCAAAAATGAGGTCTTGGAGAGGATGCAAACAAGGAGAAAGCTTATACTTAACACCAGGAAGAGGCAGCTGATGTTTCTGTGACCCGTAATGAGAAAGGAGAGCTTGGGGAATCTGATACTCACAGGGCGGATACAATGAAAGAGAGACAAGGGAAAGCAGTACATGACATACCTAACGGTTTAAGCAAGTGGATGAGATAAAATGGTCTGGGGAGGTGGCAGAGGGACGAGATGTATTGAGAGCTACAAGGGATAGGGAGAAGTGGAGAGACATGATCGCTTACGTCCTGAAAATCACGGCACATAAAAAGAAAAGATATGATCCGAGACTGGCTGCAAAACAAAAGAACATAATCTATCAAACTATTTAACTCATAGTCGGTGAGAGAAGACATTGATGCATAACGTTCCTCAGGTCATTAGTGCGATTGTTTGACACAGCAGTTTAAACCAGAAATTGGACTCGATCCTTGGAATCCACACAGATAACTGTTATACAGTTTATTTCATAATACAAATAAAGTTATTTCTATATCATGCCTTCAATCTGACATAATATATTCATAAGTATCAACATTAAAACTTGTTATGTGTTAAAATTAAGAGAGAAGCCACAGTGGAATAATGTATAGAGCCACAGATTGAAGAATCGGACAGCAGAGTTCGAATTCCAGTCGAATCGATTACATTTACTTACGTGCTAATCTTCTTGGGAAAGGTGTGAATCATCATCTTCTTTTCCAATATAGCAATGTAAGGCCTCATAGAAATTATATGCTAGACAATCAATCATAACGGATGACTGAAGATGTTTGCCTCATCCAACCTTTAGTTCACAATCAGACTTTCATCATATAGATTTTATCGAAAGGAGAAATAAATAAATTGTTGATGCTAATAAGTTATGGTAATTATCCTTAGAGTGAGGGTCATGTATCTTAGTAGATATAAAATACTCTTTGATTTTGTATATTCATCAGTCACGCAAATTTTCACTAGCTATTAACGAAATATTCCATTCACATGACAATGCAATGCATTTCTCAACAAAACATGCTACGAACATAACTCATATCCAAACAATGTAATTTGTTTTATTAAATAGTGACACCAGGTTTCTAATACAACGCTTGTTTATTTATTGTATTTTGTATTACGTTTATTTAGATGATTTTATTTTCAATGACTTTAAAATAATGTTCCTCAACAAGATATCGTAGTTTAGAAAAGGAAATGAACTTTCGATTATCAAATAGAATTCAACTGTATACTTATATAATAAAGCACGTGTGGCAATTATGAAATTGGCTGTTTCTTTGTAAGGAAACATTCAGCATTCATTGACCGAAAATATAACGTTATTGGAAGTAATAATATTTTTTTAAATATTTTATCGGAAGAATAGTCTCCTCAAGTCTACTATTATGGCTTTTTCTATTAGTGATAACCGTGTCCTACCAATCTATTAGATTTTGATAGATAACATCTTGATTATGCAGTCATTTACTCTTCTCGATACACATGCTATCCATTTGTTTTGTTCTTGTTGTTGAATGTGTTTGTATGTTCAACGGATGTGTCTTTTTGTTATTAGGTTAAACTCTTTGTGGTGCCAGTCTATAGGGTCTGATGAAAGATCATCTTCATGAAGAAATACAGAATTTATTCGCTTGAAGCTATTTTAATTCATTGATATGATGCCGTGTATAAAATCCCCATAAAAAGCATAGATGTATTTATGTATGTGTGTATTCTTGAGTCTATAGTTCATAGATATTTTTAATAATTTCACCCCAAGCAAGTCAGTAAATCCAGTAAGATGCAAGGGTTACTGAATATGAAAGAATATTCGAAAAAGAAAAAAAACATTAGAGCGTGAGAGAGAGAAACCATTAAAAAAATCAGGAATTAAGAAGACAGAAGATAGCAATTGTCAAAGTTAATTGGAAAGTAAGGCACCCGAAGAGATATCGATAAGCCTGAAGTACAAGAGAAGAAACTGTTAGCATAGAAGTTATATCTAGCCATTCCAACTGTAAAATAATGGTACCTAGTTGCCAATCTATTATATATATATATATATATATATATATATATATATATATATATGTATGTATGTATATATATATATGTATGTATGTGTGTGTGTGAAAAGTGTGTGTATATAAATATAAACATATATATATATATATATATATATCATCAAATTTCCAAACATAACTTTGCATGAATATTTATTAGGTCATGTGTATCTGCATCCACTTAGCTTTGAGTAGGTGCAAGCCTATACCTTATTATATAAGAATGCTTATTTCTATGTATGTATAAGTGCAGTTTGCTCGTATGTATGCTTCCCTATACACACACACACACACACACACACACACACACACACACACACACACACATATATATATATATATATATATATATAGTAATGCGTGTATGTGTATGTCTATCAGTGTATATATAATCTTCCATATGTCTGTGAGTGAAGAAATAAAACACCTGAAAGTATTAAAAAAAAGGTGAGCCACCCATCAGTTCTATGATCAGTGAGTGGGTTAGTAATCAGATAATTGGGTATCCAGTACCCTTCAAGGTATCTTGACCCTGAGAATACCTGGTATGCAGGTAGGTGTCCAATGTTTCCGTTATCTGACAATTGCTGAGTCTTTGAACCCCACCCCCGAAAATGTTTTTGGGGTGAAATAAGATTGGTTGGGGGAGAGATTTTTAATTTAAAATTAGGTTATATCGTCGAATCTCAACTTTCTAACGTCTGGTGTGGGTTAGGTGAAGTGTGGTCAACGGGAAATTCCGCACAGAAGATAAAAAAAAACAATGACTCATAGTGATCAGAAGGTTTAAATTGTGTTTTATTTATCCAAGGAAAGATTCAGAGGGCGTAAAAGAGATGAGAGAATATTCTTAGTAGATTAGGGATGATTTGCTAAATGAATGGAAGATCAGGACATAAAATGGGAATTCAGTATATATCCTAATTGCAGAGTCGACATATATAATATGACATGTGCAATATAACTATTTCTTAACTAAACCCAAGAACTTATCACAATATATGAAAAAATAAGTGTCTCACGAAAGTAAATATTAATTTACAATGTTTCATGTACAGTGAGTTTTATTTTCACTTGTCTTCCTTATTTCTTTTCTCGCTTACTTTTCACTGTTCTAGTTTTTTTTTTTTTTTTAAGTAAGACATTTCTACGGATCAAAGACTTTTTTTTTCTCCAGGAATTTGATGACATCGGTAGTAGCTTTCGGATTCTTCTTATCACCCTTCATATTTTCATGATTATCGGAAGAATTTGATTCTTCCTCTATTTATTGGCAATCCAAATTCATTAGCGTCTTAATTTATCTATTCTTTTAAGTCATCCGAAGTGAGAGTATTCAGTAGATCATCTTCAAGTACAAGTTTTAATGTTTCGTTCAGATTCTGCAATCCTTGTTTGTTAATTTGCAAATTCAACGAATTAGGACCTTCGTTCAGTTTCTCAATAATCTCTAATTTCTTCTTTTTTTCCAGCTGAAGTTTCTTCTGTGCGAGACTTTATGAGTTGAGAAATTTCAAATTACTAACAGTTATCTGCCAAGAAAAGTAAAATATTAGAATATAACATATTTCTATATCATCTAAATGACATCACTGAGATGTTCGGATATGAGCATTTCTACTCTACTTTTATTTATAATTCGGAAAATCGAAGAGAGGACCGTCTTATTACTTTCTATGAAAAACCTTTCCAAACGGATATTGATTTTCTAACGTTAGATTTTTCTAATCAATTCACCCTAAGCAAGGCAATAAAGCCTCTAATCCATAAGGGGTTACTGAGTATGAAAAAATAACAAAAAGAAAATCATTCTTAAGTAGAGGGAACAATGCCAATTTCAACCTTGATGAAATAGGAATGAAGAAAGCTAATTTTGAATGTACAATAGGTGTAATTCATTATGAGTCGGCGAATTTGAAAAATACTAGATTTGTTTTTTTTTTTGCAACACGCGTCACTCACAAAAGATATTGAAGGCAAGGGGTATCTTTGGTCCTACTTTGAGTGCTACGTAAGTGTCTGATAGGCGAACAAAAAAATCTTCTTGGAATATTAAACGGTTAAATGAAGTTTAAAATAAATAAATTAAATTATTAATTTGTTTTTAGCTTATCCGATCAAGCAGTGTTACTGCCAAAGATAAGTCGCCATTTTCAGGCGAGAAAGACTTCGTTTCAGATTTGCATCAAAGCAAAATCATCGTTACAACAGTAAATAAACATATAAAATTTTATATTTTATTATTCGTCTTCAAAACGTCAGCTCAACCTGAAGTGTATCTTTTATGTTTCCATTTTCTTTAAAATATCATCGCTGCTCAAATGAACTGAATATGTGAGCAACGAAGTTTTAAGGTAAAACTTGTTCATCTATATATTAAATTCTGTGTCATCATTTAGTCCGTCCGTGGATCTGTCAGTCCGTCACAACGTCAAAATTAGTTGTAAATTCACCGATCGAAACTACAGCCCCCCCCACATATATATATGCACACACACACACACACACACACACACACACACACACATATATATATATATATATATATATATGAGCAGAAATATACATTGTTAGCGAGAAATGACAGATTTTGTTTTGGTACGTTGCCATTCAAGGAGTTTACACAATCCAATCCAGAAGTCCAAATATAATTATCCAAAATGTGAAGGAAGTATGACATATAAATGAAATAAGGGTTCAAATTAAAACAGATTGAAACGCTGAAAAGTATATGGACATTATCAGGCAAATGAAAACACGTTAAGCTGATAATAGTATTTAAATTTATTGCAATAGCACTTTCGAAATTTGCGTAGAGGGTGAAAATGTGGGTAAATCACTGAGGAGAGTACTCGAATTTTCTGGGTGTTTGTTTTGGAATTTGCGATAATGAAATGGATAGAAGCTCGGCACGTGGCATCGAGAAGCCGAGTTCCAATTCTAGTCGAGTTCTTGACGTTCAGATACGGACAGATACACTTGAGATAGTTATGCATCTATATTTATCCCGCCAGCTATGTTTTAAATAGCAGAGCAGATTGATTGGTTAGTCATGGTTGGCAAACAGTCTAGGAGAAGAACAAAGTTCTTTTGAAAACCATACCAATTGTCCATGATCCCTTACACGCAGCAATAAGGACGGGACAAAGCAAACGGCGTGCTGTTGCCTGGTCCTCACCAGAAACCTTAATATGCTAATTTCATCATGACCATCAATATCATGATGCAAACTGGGAAATGACTAATATCTTGTTCATCGAATATTCATCTATAAAATATCATATATTTTTTACACACATTCAAACTATTCCCACTTGCTCTTATTCGTCTCACGAGATAATTTTAAATATATCATCTTAAATTATTAAATATCTGAGCCTTTTTATTTATTCAAAAGCCGATTGAAAGTAACGATTCCGCATACATTTTCTCCAATTCTACTTTTAGAAAGATACAAAGAATACAATGACCTGTACTTATATATAACGAGAATGTTGAAATGATATCCTTATGTGCCATTTTTTTTTTAGATTTCCCTATCAAGTTCCTTGTATTTTGATAGTTTTTTAAATATCTTCAAAGATAGATTACAATCTGCAGGGAATGCCATGAAAGCACATTTTATTCTTGTGGTCTATGATGACAATGTCTGAGCGATTAGCTTTGACTGTTCTGTCTGTATGTATTGCAAAATCCCATAAAATTATCTTATCTCTGTAACCGGTCGTCGGTGGTGTTCATACCAGTCTTTTGCAGTTTCCTTCCCGTAAAAGTTGCATATTTTCCAATGAAGATATTGGCACAGTCTATCAAACCGAGTTTTATATTCAGTGGGTGCTAACACCGTGCAACCTGATACAAGATGGCCAAAAAAACGACCTGCTTTCTATTAATCATCTGAGAATCACCTTTCTGCCTTCCATCCGTATGGCTGATGCTAACCTCCAAGAGAAGGACTCGTTGCGCCTTCTCGTATGAACGTTCTCTGCTGACAAGAAGTGGCAAATTCCATTGAATCAATTGCTAGGTCTGCTGCTAGAAATGTTTGTTCATTGTATTGTGCTAGACAATTATTCTCTGCAAAATCTATTTTACACATTTATAGGTCTATCATTCCTTCTTGCTTTGAATATTTCTGCCACATCTGGCTTTTGCTCCTGATATATATTTAGAGTCTGCAATGTTACTGTTCCTGACCTGGCATCTAGTTTTCAGTCACTTTCTCACCGCAATAAAATAGCTTCCTTGCGCCTTTTGTATAAATACTTTCATGCTAATTGTTCTGATGAACGTATCACTATGTTACCTAAACTTTAGACTCTATGAATTTAAGCGTACTACTAGATTGGCGACAAGTTTTACAAGTTTTTGAATTGGCTACATGTAACTGTAAGTTCTTTGCTAGCAGTTTCTTTTCTCGCACTTTTCACTTGTGGAAATATCTTCGATCTTCTTGATTTCCAGCCAACTTTGATATTCAAAAATTTAAAAGCAAGCTCAATCGTTATCTACCGTCTTATTAATTCTTCTTCTTTTATTATTTTCGCTCCTTAATAATGTTTTCCGTTTCCTTAGTCTGTCACACTCAGTAATCCCTTGTGTTTTAGAGGCTTTATTGCTTATAAGGACTTAAAAATTACAGAGGCCAGATGAAAGTTTCACATGCAGCATATGCAAGTAGTGTTATCAAGTAAATTATGCTTATAACTAGGCATTTCAACCATACGAATGCCAGCTGAAAAGTTCGTAGAATGACCAAAATACTATAGAAATAAGTCCAAATGCGGTTTATTTTTCAACGTCACCCTTCCTTGTGGTCCACACTCTTCATCCATTCATCTTGGAGTGCTTTGATTCCTTTAGTAAGAAGGCTTTCATCTTGTTGGTCAAAGAAGGCTTCAACAGGAGATATGACGTCAGCATTACTGCGATACTGGCTTCTAGACAAGTATTTTTATATGTTGGAGAACAGATGTCGGTCAGATACGGCCACACCAGAAGAATTAGGTGGGTCATGAATCGGTTCAAAGCCAATCAAGCACAGCAACCATTGAAACCAAGAATTTGTGTCTATGGATTATTGTCTTGATGAAACAAGACTCCTTCAATTTTCCAATGCGTTTGGTGTTATCTTTTGGTAACAGCCTCAGCAAGTTCGTATAGTACTCTCCAAAGATGACGTTGTCCTTTTGAAGATAGAAAACACAATGCTTCTTGTATCCAAAAAAAACTGAGGAAAGGAACTTGACAGGTGATTTGAGGTGTTTACACTGAATGGATTGTATCTTTGACTCTGCCTGAAAGTAGTGGACTCAACGCTTATCTAGGGTTAGGAAACCTTCAAGGGAACCAGCTGGATCTGACTCGAAAATGTCAGATAATCCCTTGATGTGATCTGACTGGTACGCTTTTGAGCAGGTTTCAGAAGATGCAGTAGCCACGGAGCAGAAACCATAGTAATGACAAGTTTATTGTTCTTTGAATTCTAAAGATATGCTAATAGCATTGGCTGTGTAACATAGTCAATCTCTCGTCACCCATCGCCATCTTGTGAAAACGATCAATGTTTTTCTCGGTAGTGGTAGCCACATGATTCCCTTTCTCTCTTAAATGTAACTGCCTTCTTTTGCATTGTTGATAAAGCTGGAGCGTTATCCCATAATGCAGTACCCATGTCAGCATGAATATCCTCGGGGGTTAAATTCTTTTTCTGCTTGAATGCCGAATTTTGTCCATTTCCAAGAATATTACCTACTAGTTACATTTGAAGTCATCATTGAACAGTCAGATATAATTTTAGCTGGAAAGCAAATTAATAAGATGTGAGATTAATGCATGGAAATTTCACAGATCTAGCGTTAATTTTTCATTTTCTAATCATGGATGAATACTTTGCAAGTTACTGTCAGATGTCATCCGTATAGTAATGAATAACACGCACTCATAGTCTTCTGGCAGACAAGAAGCTGTTATATTTCTGCTCGTTAATGTAATATTTGTCTTCTTTATCAGCATGGTCTGAATTTGAGACACACTTATTGCCTCTATACATCCACGTATCTAATGCAAATATTTTAACATTGTTCTACAAAAATGGAATTTTTAAAACGAAATTAGAATTTCAGCCATTGAAAGAAAAGACATTCTGAAAGAAACCGTTGTGCGTTTTTTGTCTAAATTTCTAGGCTGAGGAATAATTTATTTCATATACAATTGGTTTAATCTATTCATCTTTGTTGGTTTTGCCAAGAACTTTCGTCAGTTATGCCTTCTTACTTTCTTTGAGTTTGTCGATCTGTGTAACCTTCGGCTAATTCCGAACGGAACCATTTATTTAATCTACAATTGCATTATTACAGTGTTTTTATTGTTCTCTCTTCCAGATAATATTTTTTCTCATATTCTTTCACCCTCAGTAACACCTTGCGGGAAGTGCGAGAGAAGAAACTGTTACCATAGAACTTACGGTTAGATCTAGGTATTTCAATAGTAAAAGGATGAGACCTTGGTACAAAACTAGTACTGCGTTTAAATTCATAACGTCAAGAGGAAAGTTCATCAGAACCATTATCGTGAAAGCATTTATTAAAAAAAATTGTCACAAAGAAATTATGCAACAGCGATATTAAAATGAATGATATGAGATACCAGATCAGGACTAATAAGATTGCAAATTCCTCATTGAATTTTTTTCAAGAATCTCTAAATACATAGCCGAATCCACACTAGATCAAATGTGACAGCAATATTCGAACCATAGACGAATGGTACACTTATGATGTAAGGTATATGCACTCTTGAATTTTGTTTTCATTGAATAATTTTTCTTTATCAGAGTGTTTTGCAGCAAGCGAAATATATAATAATCTATTAGTTCATTGTCAATTAAGTATGGTGAGTGTGATGGAATCGATGCACCGAGTCCCAATATTTTATCCAGTGATATTCTTTCAATATGCAGCTTTGCTTTATCATGGAAGAGAAAAAACATTTTTTCATATTGACGATCTCGTGGCGATTTTCGAAATTTACGGCCACGTTCCAGTTACTGCTCGTATAAATATTCATTTAAGGTTTCACTGAATTTTCAGAATCCTAAACGAACTATACCCTCGCGATACCACGACAGACAAAATATTCCATAGATTTTAGATTGAACATTGTCGTATGTAACACATTTTTCATCGATTGTTATACGATATTTAATAAAGGTCAATTAGAATGATAAAGTCACCATTACAACTGGTTACCAAAAAACGGAAATTACTTATGACTCAACCTAATACATCTCCCAAATATCTTGCTTATTTTCATTGAGGAAATAAACACTCCGTCGAACATTTTATTGCTCACTTATTTTATAATTTGAAAACTTTCCGCCGGTCTGGCCATTCCAGACGACAATTATTATTTTTTGGGAAAGACTATATATTCTATCGCGAATGATGGCTGTATGCACACATTCGCATTAGACACAGATGCAGCATGATGGTAAATAATAGATTAATTTTATTTAACTCTTTCTTTATTTACACTATTTTCTTCTTCCTTAATTAAATTGGTAACACATATATCTAAATAATAAAAGAGGTTTTAACATAATTCGTCTGTTGCATGAAATTTAAAATGGTTACACTTGTATAACTAGGTAGGTTCTTATTTCATATAAAATCTGTCCGTCTCTATTTAGTCCCCCAGCACCAGCGACGTGGGTGGCTCCGCCCGGTCCTTTCTTTGGTTTCAAACATCACAAGTATTTCGGCTTAGTATATAATTTAATTAATCTACAAATAATCTCAATAATGCAACAGCAACAGACTTGTTTTTTTTAACTTACAATGCATATCATGCACTCTCTAGAAATTCAAAAAGAGTCTGAACCTCTTGAAATGACAATGCATAATGATAAGCTAAGTCTTGATTCAATTGTATGTCATAACTTTTAGTGCATATTTTAAAGTAAAAAAGTAAAAAAAAGTAATTTTTACACCCAGAATTATTCTTCAAATAAAAATCTTATGTAACCACTATGGGAATAATTTTAAACCCAATATTGGAAGAAATTTAAGGACAACTTTGCAGAAAATGAAAACTGCGTACCGGTTTCGAAATTCGCCTGTGTTCGTTACGTTTTTTTTGTAAAAATAAAACTCGGTTAGGTATAAAACATGTATGGGTTAAATTCCCATATCTATCTATAGATAGGTATGTATAGTTAAATTCCAGGGAAACATATCATTTTTCTTCACCTGGCATCTCGGCTTCAGCCAACATGCCTTCCTTGTTACGCTTCTATAAATACTTTTATGACAATTGTTCTGATGAATATTCCTTACAGCAGTGGTTTCCAACTTTTTTAAGCTCATGGCCCACTTTGAACCAATAATTTTTTTGTGTCCCATGGAATTATTATAATGAAAAAAATACTTCTATTTTACATAGGATATATCCAGTAAAGATACGACTATGGTGGTCAAGAAAAAATTATAAAATTTATGTGGCACACATGAGATTTACCATCTCCCATTTTTATGGAAATCTATTCCGGTTTCTTGATTAATTCTTTTTTTTTCTTTTCTTTTAATCATTTCAGTCCAAGCGATGCAATCAAATACACTAAAGCTCAAGGTGTTACTGCATGTGATACGTCGCCAGACTCTCTCTCTATTCTGATGATTAATGCAAAATCATAATACTCTCGACATTTTGACCTTGTGCCAAAATACATATTACAAGGTTCCGTATGTGTATGGATACAAGTAAAAAATAATTCTGTACAAATATATGACATTTATTGTTTATTTTTTCAAATTCCTTCATCCATTTCGCCTGAGCCTTTAGTTGATTAACTAAGGACATTCTGTGTTCCGTCCTTTGTTCATTATCTACTGGCACACGCCTTTACATATCCGCCTTGTTAGTTTCCTTCCTCTGATCAACAAAGCAGGGACACGATTATGGTGTAAGGGGGCGGACAGAAGATAAGAGCACACGTTTTATGACATTTTTCAACACGAATCCATCAAAACGGACTCAGAAGAAAGAAACAATGGTTTCGATGTTTTACCAAGGACAATAGATAGATAGATAGATAGATAGATAGATAGATAGATAGACTTTGACAGTATACTAGCGAGCTAACTAGATAGATAGAAGTGAAGAGGCAGAGATAGATAGATAGATAGAGAGATAGATAGATAGATAGATAGATACGAACAGAATGATAGATAGATAGATAGATAGATAGATAGATAGATAGATAGATAGATAGATAATGAATCGGAATCGGAGATATGAAATTTGATAGATAGATATGAAAAGAATGAGAGATATCAAATTCAATCGAACATTAGTCACATAGATAGATAGATAGATAGATAGATAGATAGATAGATAGATAGATAGATAGATAGATGAATAGATAGGCATGAAAAGAATTAGAGATATGAAATTAGATAGATAGATACATAGATAGATTAGTCTCAACATACTGATCATTTATAGCGGAATCTAACGTAAGTCTAAAACGCGGTGATAATCGGGCTCACTATTTTAGAAAATGCTTTCATAGACAATTTTTTTTTACCGCTGACGTTCTTTAAATAAAACTTTAGAAACCTGGACATCAATCAATATAAAACCATACAGAAAGAAAGTAAAAATAATTTCCATGTGACTATATACTATTTAAACACCCTGCAATGATTTCATGTTTGCTGAACTAATATCAATGAAAATCTATTCTAAAGATATCAAGTAATATTATCTCTCTTTTTTTATATCTCTTTCTTTGTAATTGGACTTTCAGATAAGGCTCTCCACAATTTCCTGTATTTTTCTCTCGGGGAAAAGTTACTCCTTTCTGACCACTCTCTGTGGTACATGTTCCTTGATCTCTTTGTCGACAAGTTTTACAAAGAAATGGAGTAAGAAGTACACACTGTTTTCTTCCTCTTGTCGTTGTTGTGCCTCGGTAGTGTTGAATTCTCTAAGCTTTTTTACTCATCATATGTCCATAACAATTCAGATGTCTCTCTCTGATTGTTAGCTACATTTTATTGTGTCCTGTTATCGTTAAAACTTATTCTTCTCTTGCATATTCTGACCATAGCAATTTTTTTTATCATTTCGTCCCAAGCAAGACAATAAAGCCACTAAGACTGTGTGTAAAAGAATAAGAAAAGGAATCGAGAAACGAAAAATAATAATTAAGGAGAGAGAACAATAAAAGAAGAGGAATCAAGACATCGGCAGATAACGATTGACATTGCATTTAAATATTTGAAGATCAAAGTTGGTTGAAAAGCATGGAGCCAGAAGGGAGTTCCACAAGCGAGAAGTGCGAGAAAAGAAACTGTTAGCATAGATCGGTTACATCTATCCATTTGAACTGTAAATCGATGGACCTTGTTGCCAATCTAGTATTGCGATTAAATTCATAACGTCTGGGTACCATAGAAGTTCATCAGAACAATTACCATGAAATTATTTCTAGAAAAAGCACAAGGTAGTTCTATTATGGCTGAAGGAAAATGATTTTCAGTTTTTTCCTTCATTTGGGGCGAAATTGTCCAACATCCATACAAAAGATTAAATCTGAGAAAGCACTTTTTCTTCTTTTTCCTTTTATTATCTTTTCTTTTTGACCCTTTATGATCTCTTGATACCTTTATCTTTTTCTCAAATTATCTTGCGCTATACTTATGCACCTTCGTGTTTCTGTGTCACACATCTAAGCACATTAGATACATTATTTGGGTGCATCCTTAGAATAGCAATTATAAGAGTGAAAAATTGGATTGGCATATCGAATTCAAATTCAAGACGAACCGGTGCATTCACTTTCACTCAAATCAACTTGTAAAGACATGGATGCATCTCTTCCACCATCCCTATTAGGAGTTAATAGGATCTCAGTTATCTTTGCTTGGCAACCAGTCTAGGAAAATGAAAAATCTGAAATCGAAACCGCTTGAGCATTTTAGGAACTCCACTCAATAAAATAATTACAGAACCCACACGACAATTAAGTAGAAGCCCCCACCTAAAAAAAAAAGACGTTCATAAAAATTTTCTCCCAACATATTATTTTGGTGTGCATGCGTAAACGAAGTGAATGGACTTTGTCAAGGTTGACTATAGCAGAAACAGCTTTGTGGATAATGCTAGGACCTTTGAATTATTAATGAGGTAGTTGTTTGTTTGAGTGTTCATTTTCCCAACCACCATAGAATATCAGACTGATACCAGACACCGTATAAAATCAGGCAGTTCGCTGCCAGGCTTGCAACAAGCTTGTCAAACTCTCTGCCTTCGGGCAGAGGGGAAGCCAGACGAGGTTATACCTACGCGCAGAGTCTCGCCTGGAGAGGTAGACAAACCCGACCCCTTGTATGCGGGGTCTAAATGGAATTTTTGCCCGAGTCTACGGGCTCTGAATCGCCTCACATCACAATCGGACTTGTGTCATATCCTGCCTCGTGGGAAGGGTTGGTAAAGACCAAAATAACAGTTTGTTAAGCTTACCAGGCGGCAGGAAAATTTTTCCATTCCGGAGTTCATTAACAAAAAGAACACAGATGACTTCTGAAGAGAAATATAAATTCGTCTTGCTGATTATCTATATCGCTTAGTAACTGTTAGGCCACACTCAAGGTTTAAGAAGGAATAAGAAAGAAATGGCAGACTAGAGACAGTTCCACCTTAATGACTACGTGATAGTTTTCTTCTGAATAACTCGCGTCTCGTTCGCTATCCAAAAGAAAATATGTTTTGAAAATATGTTTTGAAAATATGCTTTGAAAATATATAAAATATTCATGTCGTGTAAACCAATTTAAAAGAAACCTTACACATAATATGCTGTCGGAATTTCAGGCATTAAAACTTAATTTAATTTACATTACTTACATTTAGACGAATATGCTTATTTTTTTGTTTGATTTTATCGGAACCATTTGACCGTTATGCCTTCGACCTTCTTCATGTGAATCCGGGTTACCTATAGAAATACCAATCCAACCAAGACGAGCCATAGTTCGCTTCCATGAAGAAGGAGAAAAAATATGCCGAATTTCTCAATAAATGAAAACTAGCAAAAAATTAACTTTATTATAATCTGAAAAAGATGAAGGATTGCGGAGAATAGTTTAAAACGAAATATTAATGTTTGTAAATTATGAAGCGGAAGGTTATCTTCCGGTTTATTGTTAGTTGTTTGGTCTGACAACGCCTTTCACTTTTGTTCTTATAACAAAAATTAACCTCTTAACACTGATGTTTTTGGTGCATTAATATTAATCAAGAATATAGTCCCCATCACATCGAGAAAGAACGCGTGATATTTTGTCCTTAAAAATGTCACTAATCCTCTTCTCTTTTTATTAAAAAATACATTTCCTTCCTTCCTGTGTGGTTTAGTCGAAAAGAAAAAAAAATCCTTTTTAAGGGATTGAGGCATCTTTTTTTTTTCATTTTATATTAGCAATTTAATGGATGGTTTTAGAGTGTCTATGTAGAGACGACTTTTATCTATTTCCTCTATCAATTTTTAACTGGATTATAAACACCTGTTAAAATCGCATCAAACTATATTCTGTTCAAGAAGGTCGCCTGTGTTCCATACTGAAACATTCAAGGAATTAAAAACATTTTTTCAACGATTAATTTAGCAAATGTCGATCTTATTATGAACATGGAGGTATGGTGGAGTAATGAATAGCTGCTTGGATTTAGTAATCGGAGAGCCGAGTTCGAATTCCAGTCGAATCCATTACATTCACTTATGTGCTAATAAAGATGTGAATCCTCTTCTTCTCCCTCCAGCTATGGATAAATAGCAGGACAGACTGGGTTCTATAGCCTTGGATGGCAACTGGTCTAGAAGAAGGAAAACTCTGAATTCAAAACCTGCGGAGGGTCGTTTGGGGACCTTGTGTCACGTAGTGCACCAGGTCTCTGTATTCGGCCCTTCAAAAAGTGTGGATGGTCCTGCACGAAACCTTCACCACTATAATCAAATCACATGTGCTATACATGCGGGTTGGGGGACCGCTTGTGAATTCCAAATTCCCATGAAACTTCAATATTGGAGCCGGCTCAACCCACCTCGGGTGAATGTCGTTACGAGAGCGAGAGAGAGTTATTATGAACACGAGTTTCACCTATCTTATATATAATACTATCTATTACTGAAATACAAGAGGAACATTTCTACATAGAATCAAAGGCAGCTGAAAATGAAAATGACATGGCGGATAATGAGGAAAAAAGGCTTTGTGAATTTGATTGTCATACGACCAGTTGAATGAAAGAAAGAGAAAAACATCGGATAAAATCCATAAGGGTGTCATGCAAGAAAAGAAAACAAGTAAGGGGTCTAATTTTATTGGCAAATCGTGGAGGGTATGGTCACCACGTCCTAAATGGACACGTCACAGAAAAGAATAATGTTGTTTCAATAAACAAAGTTCGTATCGTCTGTTAAGCCAACACACACGCGCGTGCGCACATGCACACACAATGAGACATACATATCTATCTATCTACACACACATACACACACACACACACACACACACACACACACACACACACACACACACACATATATATATATATATATATATATATACGTATATATATTGTTGCTGGTCACTCGTATTCGAGAATACCCGTCTATCAGGGCCGCTAGTCAATGCCTCTTGTAGACGCTTGCTCAGGCACATTTGTCTTTATTCAACACCCACAGGCACCACCTGTGGTTTATACTGCAACTATGTCCAGCAGAGCTTAGTTACAGTTTCTGTGAAAGAGCATGTTATCTAGCGTGATCAACATTTTGAACAAGGCGGGCATATTCAAGCCCTCAGCCACGATGACTTGTGACTTCGTGCTAGTACAGATATCGACGGTTCCAAAGGGTTCCAATTTCACTCACAAGGACACAGATACAAACACAGTGGTTTAGCTCAATTTTTTTGTGCTTATAGAGAATAACATTAAGTTAATAAACCGGATGCACTTTATGGCCAACATAATACATATCTATCTATCTATCTATCTATCTATCTATCTATCTATCTATCTATCTATCTATCTAATTAAACCTAAAGAGCTAGATAAACCAACCAAGGTTTCACCTACGCTGATCGTCAGGGAATATATATATATATATATATATATATATATATAGATAGATAGATAGATAGATAGAATAGATAGACCTAATGAGTTGAGACAAACCTACCTAGGTTTCACGTAAACGATCGTCCGGGAAAGTTTCCCAGACGATCCGTTTAGGTGAAACCTAGGTAGGTTTGTCTGGCTCACTAGGTGTATCTAGGTCTGCTCTACGGTTGTATTGAGCTCTTTTTGTTAGTTAGTTGTTACTCGTATCGGGGTTTTTTCTTTGGGCTTCAGACCTGCACCTGTGCGATTTTTTGTCGGCAGAAGTTCATGTTTGTAGCTCTTTCTTTTTTAAAACCTTTTTTCCTCGAGATTGATTTGATTAGCAAATCAAAAATTCGAGTGTTTTTCGAAACGAGTCTAGTTATATATATATATATATATATATATATATATATATATATATATATATATATATATAAAGAGATTTGTCACACCAGTGTGTGTATGTCCAAGAATATGAAGAAACCAGTTCGGATCAAGCTATGACCTCGGATAACAACCATTACACTGTGAGTATGTGTGTGCGCGCGACCGTGTCTGGGCTATGAAAAACATTTCTTAAAATCTTTTAACAAATATGGCATCCGCAAAGCCTCGATTTCAGCAGTTTTTCTTCTCTTCCGTCTCCTAAAAAATAGCGATATGATGGAGTACAAGTGGGTAAAAAATTTTCATCCAAAATTTCTTAAACAATTGTTATATATATATATATATATATATATATATATATATAAGGCAGGATGTGTGTGTGTGTAACGAATGCACGGCCGCAATTTTCGACGGATTTGCACCAACATTTACATGCCATGACCGACTTTGCATTTCCCAACTTCCATCGATAGTGGAAATAATCGATTTTTTCATGCTTCTACGGCAGTTTTCATATAGTTTGCGGCCATTTTGTACTGGCCAGAGTGAGATCCAATAGCTGGCTGCCACGAATAGGCAGGAAGATTCTATTGGCCAGCGTGAGAGCCAACAGCTGACTGACACGAATGTTAACTCGCATACTAGCATGCAAAAAAAATCGATAGCTTCATTCGTCACAAGTGGGAAAAATTTAAATCTACATGGCACTTTATTCCAGTTGGCTCATTCGCTTGCTTAAACTCAACGTTGATTCTGATTCCGCCCCTCTTTTTATTCGACAATAAATGCCTTGATGCCTCTTTGTTTATTTCTTCTTGGATATCCTTTTCTGTAGTTCCAGTCTGTAAGAACTCAGTTGAACTGTCAGATCCTTCTAACTATCGGCCTATTCGCCTTCTACCACTTTGGTAAAATACTCGGGGCTCTAATCAATAAACTAGACTTGCACAAGACAAGCAGATGTGAAGGGATCCCAGCCGTCTTCCTAAAGAAATGTGCTCCCTCAAAACTCTACAACAATTGTCCCGCTGTCTGTTTCCCAGCATGTTGTAGCTCTCCCCGGTAG
>CAHIKZ030000577.1:380000-425000 GCA_903632075.3 Acanthosepion pharaonis | reverse complement strand
TTGTGCATGAAACTCCGACCTGTGCTACTCATGAGAAAAAATGTATACTTTAGCTCTGCTATATTTCAACGAGCACTATTTTATTAATAACAACACTCAATGTATTATATATATATATATATATATATATATATATATATATATATATATATATGAGTATTTTAAAATGGGGTGTTACTTTTCACTCATCCTGTGTGCATATATATATATATATATGTGTGTGTTTGTGTGTGTGTGTGCGTGTGTATTTGTGTGTGTGTGTGTGTGTATTAAAAGTGAAGACATTATGATATGAAGATGTCTATTATATTCAATTCAACAACTCAAGATTGTGTTGTGCATAAAACTCTGACCCATGCTAACCATGAGAAAAAATGTATAATTTAGCTATGCTATATTGCATCGAGCACTATTTTATTAACAATAGCACTCAATATATATATATATATATATGTGTGTGTGTGTGTGTGTGTGTGTGTGTAAAGCGAGAGAGAGAAACACATACACATTCAGTTTTCATTGTTTAAGCAAACGTCATGTGTATATGTATTGTCAAACAGAGTTCCGGTGTATAATTCACGCTTTTTTGTGTAATACACTTCTATTTGCTTTCTACAGGATTCGCTTGATTATGTGTAAAATCCATACTTAAAAAAATATAAGTTGATTCCGTATTTAGTTTTGAATAATTGTTCAAATTTTTAGAAGTTTCAATCTATCGCACTCATAGTAATTCTAAATTTCTAAATATTTGTGCAGCCCAGCATTATTCGCTCCATTATGGAAATTATGAAATATTATTGCTCTGTGGCAATTTTTATGTATTTTTCTCAATTTAATATTCAATAAAAACGCCCTTTCTAAATGAATTAGTATTGACCTGTTTCTATAACGTTCTAAAAGTTAATGAAGAAGACAATTTGTGAGTGCCATGTACTGTGATAACTCATTCGTCTGCAACCATCGTAAAGATGGCTGAACTTGACATGACGCTACAAATGAGGATAGCTGATGTGTACAAAGTAGGTGATGGATTTACAACACTTTCCCAGCGTTTAAATATTTCTAAATCGACAATTCTTTGCATTATTAAGATATACAAGACTCATTGTGTGGAGAATAAATTAAGGACTGGCAGAAAATGGTTAAATGGTGAGAGAATGGAAAGTAAAATTGTTAGAGATATCTCAAAAACCCTCATTATGAAAAAGGACATTATCAATAACGTCATCATTAAATGTATCGACAAAGACAGACACTAGATACTTTCATCGAGAAGGACTTCGAGCTTGCCGCTCAAGGAAATATTCCTTGCTTAAAGCAAAACTCCTAAAATGCAGATTAGCTGATGCTAGAAGCCACCTACAACAAGTGAGTAAATATTGGCACCCTGTTTTTTGGTCATATGAAATCAAGCTATAATTATTTTGTCACATGAAGGTTCCTTATATATGGAGGAAAGTGAATGTAACTCACAAACCAAACAATACCCTCCCTAAAATTAAGGACAATATTGTGAGCATTCTACTCTGGAGATATTTTCCTGATTCTGGACCAAGAGAACTAGTGGCAGTACAGGGTATCATGGATAAAGGTCAGTATTTCTTTATTCTTTAAAATAATATAAAACAAAGTGTACGAATTCTGTCTTTGGGGCGTCACTGGACGTCCCCAAAATGAGGACGTGCCAACATGATAATCGCGAGAAACATACGGCACGAATTGTTACAGCAAGCTTAAGGTATTTTCCACCTCAAATTGGGGCCTAAATCTCACTGAAAATGTAAGGGTATATTTGAGGTAAATGTAGGAGAAAGACGTCCTTTAAATTTGCGGGAACTAGAATCTATTGCCAACGAAGAATGCGGTAAAATTCCTAGCAATGTGGGTAAGAAATTTTTAAAAATGATTAAAGGCTATAATGAAAAATTACGGTACACAGTTGGTTATTTCGGCAAGAGGGTCTATAATTGCAGTTTTTTTTTGTATTATTGTTTGAAATTAAAATAAACATTTTGCTGCAGGTATCACTGCATATTCTTTCAAATCTGTTACTTCAGGATTTGTGAAAAATGCTTACGAAGTTTTCATGAACACAGATTTATTTGTAATTCTTATAATTCTGTCCATAACTGACTATATATATATATATATATATATATATATATATATATATATATATTCAGTAGTATAGATATGAGTTGGTGACTGGTGATATATATATATATATATATATATATATATATATATATATATATATATATATATATATATATTCAGTAGTATAGATATGAGTTGGTGACTGGATTTCACGCTTTTGTGATCATTAGACAAACACAGAGTCACAAACTCGTATACGTAAAACTGAATATGTTAGCTCTATTAAAGATAGATGATTGACAATTTCCCCAATAAGTATTGCGCATATAATATATATATATATATATATATATATATATATATATATATATATATATATATATACTAATAATTAAATTTTTGCACCGGTCAATTTTCATATATATATATATATATATATATATATATATATATATATATATATATATATATATATATATATATTGAAAATTGACTGGTGCAAATATATATATATATATATATATATATATATATATATATATATATATATACTGCCCGCTTGAGGATTGTGAGATAACGCATGAAAATGGTAGTTGTGGCCAGTTATTGCTTACCTTGATCCTGTATATATATATATATATATATATATATATATATATATATATATATATATATATATATATGTGTGTGTGTGTGTGTGTGTGTGTGTGTGCGTGCGTATTCACACACGCATATATATATATATATATATATATATATATATATATATATATATATATATATATATACTTCTACTTACTCTTAAATTTATTTTAGTGAGTACACCAAGTCGATTTGCTACCCCTGATCTTTTCAATTTTTTTTAACCAATGAAATTAATAATAACATCCGGCCTTGATTGATAAGTTTTGCTAAATAGATACGGGTCTCCCAACAGGAATCGTCTCTGTATGTCATTTTCCACCAGGGAAATGGTTTCTATAGCCGAAACGTGCCTTTACCAATTCAGCCACGCGGGCTGCCTTGATAGACTAAAATTTGAATTACATATTTAAGGAAAGCACATTCCTCGCTGTGACTTCTACGGATCTATATCTGCGGGCTTCAGTTTCATACCTGAAACATAAAAACATTCATTTTTAAAACTATTTTTTTACATTAATTTTTAGTACTATATATATTATTTTTATTGGGTGAATTGAGTTGTTATCCCTGCTTATTTTAATTTCCATAAAGAATGAAACTAATGATAACATCATTAATTAAATTATTAATGCTCTTGAGAATTCTATCCAGATTCAAAATTCTGACTTCTTAAAACTCACTCCACCCCTGCTAGGCGACGCAATGGGTTGCTGAGAATAAAAGAAAACAAGGAATACAATAAAAGAACAGGTTTCAAGTAGAAGGAATTTGACGATTGTCGTTAAATTTAAATCTTTTAAATTAATAGCAAGGGTAATGATGTGATAGCCACAAACGAAAAATACTGGAACATTGAAAAAACGTATATATCAACAAAGAAATTATGAAACCTAACAGCCAGTCTGGTACTAGGGTTAAATCCGTTAATCGATTTAACAAAGAAGAAGGCTCATCAGAACAATTACCGCGAAAACATGGCAATGGCGCACGTAATTTACCTTACATCAGTAGCAAAATGACTGAAGCCAAGATTGTCTTTAAACAAATATAAATAGATAAAGAAAGAAAGCATGTTCACTTTTAAGTCTTATAAAAAATAAAATTTCGTTGATAACCTTATGTTTTCTGTTTTGAAAATAAAAACGCTTTGATCGGGAATAAAAGCAATTTTATAAATAAATTGTAGTAATTCTTACAATTTTTTAAATAATTTGCTTTTTCCCTCAGCAGACACTTAGCAGCTGTTTAACTTGAAAATAAGCATAAGGTCAAAACATGAATAAATAGTTCATTTAGCAAAGGTCCAAAGTACCGGCAGCTGATATTAATATAATTTCCAATGTGTGTGTATTGAGCACATCCTAAATTAAACCGATATTCATATTGAAAACAAGATTGGAAATTAGACACACAAACCACAAATAAATGACGCACCTGCAGATCTGTTATTTTTCTTTGGAAACTTAATACAAATTCGACTGTTAATAAGGGAGATTATCTTATCTATCCATGTAGCTTTAATAATAATAATAATAATAATAATAATAATAATAATCCCTGGAACAGAAGCGAGTGAAACAGATGATCCGAAATATTATAGGCCAATAATATGTCTCTCCACCATGTATAAGTTGATCATGTCTGTCCTCATGAACTGCACTTACTCTTTTTTCGAAGCAAATATTCTTCCAATGGAACAGAAGGGATGCAGAAGAGCTTCATATGGTTGCAAAGATCAACAGTTTATAAACAAAATGATCCTGGAAAATTGCAGGAAAAGAGGTAGAAATCTCAGCACAGCATGTATAGATTGCCGTAAATTGTTTGATAGTGTACCATAATTTTGGATTCTTAAGATTTCATTAATGAATTTAATGGGATCGTGAAAAATAGCGAGCTGGTTAAAAAAGAAAAACAAAAAAAACAAAAAACAAAAACAGAATATCAGCCTAAACAGTTTCAAAGTCCTTAACTGGACCCTAGCTAAAATTAAGGGAAGGGACGCCAAAACGAGAAAACTTCTCAATTGCCATGTATGCATCATCCGAAGGCTGATATTGATAGTCTGTATGTGTCCAGATCCAAAGGAGGCAGAGGATTAGTTCAACTTGAACTGTCTTACAAAACGACAACAATCGACCTTCAAAGATAAATGGAAACTACAGAAAACTGGATGATGATCTGCGTCAAAGAACACGAAAGAAATAAGAAAATTTATTCAGTAATAAAGGAAGCCAAATTCAAAATGGAGATTCAAGTGGGTGAAAAAATGCAAGTATATCATAATACACCAACTGCAGCTACAAAATACATAAATAAGTAAGCAAATACAACTGCAATCGACCAGATACAGATACGATGAAAAGATAAACCACTACATGGACAACAGTCTGCCTGTACCAAACATGGTGATGTAGACAAACGCCGTACCCATCAGTGGTTACGTAGTGCAGTGTTAAAAGCTGAAAACGAAGGGTTTATACTTGCTACACAGGACCAATGATTGCTGACTAGAAATTACCAAGCACATATACTGCAAACTATGTTAGGCGAAAATGGAGATTCTCTGATAAATATCCAGAAACAATTGACCATCTTGTATCAAGTTACGTGGTATTGGCATTCACTGAATATATAATCCGGCATGTCAGATTGGCTTAATATCTGCATTGGAAAGTATGCAACTTTTACGGAAAGGAAAATGCAAGAAATTGGCATGATCACCACTCAGGCCCGGTTACGGAGATAGGACCTGTAACAATTTTATGTGACTTTACATTACACACAAACAGAATGATCAAATCTAATCGCCTAGACATCGTGATCAGAGACCGCAAAGAGAAAATGTGCCTTCTTATTGACACAGCAGTCCCTCATCAACAATTCCAGTTGTAGTTGGAGCCCTCGGATTGATTGGCAAAGGTTCTAATAGACTCATTGAAGGGATTCCTGTTAGCCCATGCCTTAAAGAATTACCAAAAATTATTCTCACAATTACAGTGCTCTGCTTAGGAACGTCTTTATCAATGTAAAATATGTGTGAGCTTTTTTTCTTTTTTTCCAAAAATGCTTAGTGAAAGGTGAGCTTTTTTTATTATTATTACAAAATGCTTTGTGGAGAATGTCATGATGCCCTTTCTGACGTTAGATCTCTAATTGGGACCCGGAAAGAAATGAGTGCACACTAGAAATCAAAGGAAATAATAATAATAATAATAATAATAATAATAATAATAATAATAATAATAAAATAAAAATAATAATAATCTCAAAGAGATACAGAAAATTGTTCTCACAAGTACAGCTCACAATTTACGAAGGGCTTTATCTATGTAATATTATTTTTTGCAGTGGAAAGTACCATGATACCATTTCTAACCTTAGGTCCAGGGTCTGGACCCGGAAAGAAATGCGTAAACACCAGAATTCAAAGGAAATAATAATAATAATAATAATAATAATAATAATAATTTATTTAATCATTTAACCTCAAGCAAGAGGACAGTGCCACTAAGACTCAAGCGGCTACTAGGAGGGAAAAACAATGAGAAGTCTTTAGAATGAACACGAAAACCAATTGTAAACATGAGACAAGGGATAAACCTCTACCTCTGTTCTCTAGACGGTGAAGGTGTTTCAATCGGGCGATAAGCTAAGCTATCTCCTCCTTTGAATAATAATAATAATAATAATAATAATAATAATTTTTTTTTTTTTTTTTGTCAGTGATGACGCCATTTCTAACCTTAGGTCCCTGGGCGGGACCCGGAAAGAAATGTGTAAACGCCAGAAATCAAAGATAATAATAATAATAATAATAATAATAATAATAATAATCGGTAGTTAAATCTGCTTAGGATTCGTATCCATATACTTGGGAAGACGTTCAATCGGACGGGGTCACCCAACTTGAAGTTAAATCTAAATACTTACAAAAGATGTAAAATACTGCACTCTGTGAAAATGTCTCATCTACTCGGAAGATTATTATCAATGAAAAAAATATATAACCATTAGAGAAGTTAGGTCTATCTTAACATCAGAATTTATGCAAACAAAACGTATATATTTACTGGCTTGGCTTAGCTCAAGTCTTCTTTAATGACTCGATAAAGAATTGCCCTAAATAGGGAGGAAAATAATAATAATAATAATAATAATAATAATAATAATAATAATAACAAATATGAAAAAGAAAGCCAAGGATAAATCTCATGAACAGATGAAACAATGCTGGCAAGACAAACCTCTGCATGGCCAATAACCAAAATGTTATAATAAAGCCTATGTTTGATAAAGGTAACACTCATCGATGGCTACGAGCAAATGGATTAAAAGCTGAAACGCAAGGCTTTATTGTTGCAGCGCAAGAGCAGAGTCTTTTCAATGGAAACTTTCAAGCTAATATCGTACAAAATATTATGGATCCAAAGTACAGGTTCTGTGACTAATATCCGGAAACCATAGACCATATAATCTCAGGATGTTCTGTACTAGCGCCAAATGAATATAAAAATTGAAATGAATATAAATTAGAGAGTTGAGCATTATTTACGCTGTATATATATATATATATATATATATATATATATATATATATATATATATATATGTTAGCTATCACTGATTTGTCTATATTTCTGAGATGAGGTATTATGTACAGTATTTACATTAGTCGGACTATTGTCCTCATCTTTGTCGCCATATTTGTCACAAACGTTTCCAACCACCTGAAGAAGGCCGGAGCGTACAACGGCCGAAACGTTGTGACAAATATGGCGACAAAGATGAGGACAATAGTCCGACTAATGTAAATACTGTCTATCACTGATATTGAGCGCTTTCGAATAAGTACTGCATTTTATATATATATATATATATATATATATATATATATATATATATATATATATATATATATATATTTACAGATATATATATGTATATATATGTATAAATTACAAATATATATATATATATATATAAATATAAATATAATATTATACATATATATATATATATATACATATATATGTGCATATATATATATACGTATGCATATATATATATTTATACATATATATATATTTATGTATATATATTTATATATATATTTACATATATATATATGTATAGATATGTATAAATTAAAAAAATATATATATATATTATACATATATATACATATTATACGTATATATGTATATATATATATATATATGTATATATATATATATATTTATATTAACATATTAACATTAAAACACCATAATTGTATATAAGGATTTTTGTTTGTTTTTTCCGTATATATTTTTTTTCATATATATATATATATATATATATATATATATATATATATATATATATATATATATATATAATAATTTTAATTGCTCGGTCACTTGCAAAATTACCTCTCCAACCTGACACCTGTTTCTTCCTGCCGCCACTGCGTTTGCCCCTCTCCCTGAGCGCTGTCTTCTTTCAATTGCTTACTCACTTCTATTCATCTGAAAACACAAGCCGATTTCTTACTCTTGCTTGAACACAGATGGGACCTTATAGGAAATTTATTAGAAAACGACCCAAACTAAATACACAAAGAAAAAATAACGAAAGTAATCCTGAATAAAAACTAGAACACAAAATGACTTCAAAGGTAGGTTGTTGCAAAATTATGAATGGAGATTAAGGACAAAAATTAAATTACGAAATAAACGATAAAAAAAATAATTAAAATAGGAAACGAATAAAAAAATCTGAATAATTAAAGTATGAATGAAGTATTAAAATATTATAAGTAATTATATTAAATTAAAAATAAATAATTTAAATCAGAAATCTATGTCAGTGAAAAAACGATTGATTAAAAGTAGAAGCTGGAAATTTACCAAGTGGCTGCGGAACGGATGGATAGGGAACGATTTGATTAGAAGAGAAACAGGGTTGAGGCGGCAAATGGAAAGTGGTTATGATAAATAGAGAATAAGACAGAGAAATAGGTAAAGAAAAGAAAGAGAGGAATAGAAAACAAGGAAATGGAAAGAGAGATATAGAAATAAGAGAAGAGAAAGAGAGACATAAACAAGAATTGGAAGAGAAAAATATAAAAAAAGATTTAGCAGAAAAAGAGAAATAGAAAAAGAGAGAACGTGATGAAGAGTGAAAAAGAGAACAGAAAGTGAGAACAGGAAGAGAAGAATAGAGAGAGAACAGGAAGAGAGGAAGAAAGAGAGAGAACATGAAGAGGGGAAGAAAGAGAGAGAACAGGGAGAGAGAGGACATGAAGAGAAAAAGAAAGAGTGAGAACAGGAAGAGAGGAAGAAAGAGAGACAACAGGAAGAGAAGAATAAAGAGAGAAAAGGAAGAGAGGAAGAATGAGAGAGAACCGGAAGAGAGGAAGAAAAAGAGAGAAAAGGAAGAGAGGGAGAATGAGAGAGAACCGGAAGAGAGGAAGAATGAGAGAGAACCGGAAGAGAAGAAGAAAGAGAGAGAAAAGGAGGAGAGGAAGAATGAGAGAGAACCTGAAGAGAGGAAGAAAGAGAGAGAACAGAAAGAGAAAAAGAAAGAGAACCGGAAGAGAGGAAGAAAGTGAGAGAACAGGAAGAGAGGAAGAGAGAGAACAGGAAGAGAGGAAGAGAGAGAACAGGATGAGTAGGAAAATAATTATGATGGAAATTAAAATAAAGAGAAAAGAAATATTGAAGCGATTCTTTAATCAGAATGCTGATAATTTTTTTTTCTGCAAAAAAGAAGGAACTGTCAAAGGAGAATGCATAGCAACTGATCAAATCGTCGGAAGTGATGGTGATGGACGAAGGGAGGGCTGATTTCATGTGTGTATGAGAAAAAGATGGATAAAAGAAAATGAATATATATCCGTATTTAAAGACACTGAGAAATCAGAGAATCAGTAAAGTTCGGGTGTAAAAGAGATTAAACGGCAGCAGAAGGGGAAGGGGTATGCGTAGAATCGTGGGAAATTGAAAAAGCACAGTTTTTCAACTTTGTCAAAAACACACTTTGTGTACATGGAAGTCAGTTCTTTGGAAACGGTTAGAAGTAGGAAAAATGTACTCGTTGACAATGTTTCAGATCAGAAGGTGTGTGTGCAACATTGAGAAAAGATAAGATCTCTTGAATAAAGATTTACAAATGGTTTGAAAAATTCTGATATCGTAAAATGATTAGAGCGATAAGGAATCAGTTTTAATATATTCAAGATATTTAAAATCATATAGAATATGCATATCTAATTGCAATAATTAGACGATTAGCGAAATTGGTCAAGTTATAGAAAAAAATGAGATATAAACGAATATATAATGAGCCATGTAATTGAGAATAACTGTAATACAAAGAAAATTCAATAGAAAATATCTGTATATTTATTTTAATGGATGTCAGTTATCAGTTATCGCCTGTTAATTCCGCTCTTCAAGTTCTCCACTGCTTTAACCGGGTATTGAACTCACACTCCTTGGATCCTGTCACTGGATCTTACTAAAAGAAAAAAAAAACAGTGGATAAATGCGTTGGGTAGATCCAGTGACAGGACCCAAAGAGTGTGAGTTCAGTACCCGGTTAAGGCAGTGGAGAACTTAAGGGAAATTAACAGGAGATAACTGATAACTGACATCCATTAAACATGGCACGTGGAACTAGAACAGTATACGCTAGTGAGCGAAGTAAAGGGTTACGTTCAACATTCCAACCACCTGTAGAAGGCCGGAACGTACAACGGCCGAAACGTTGTAATAAATATGGTGACAAAGTTGAAGACAATAGTCCGAATAATGTAAATAATATAGATTTTCATTTTGTCCTTTTACAGATATACTTTTAGTTATATCTAAAAATTACTCACACACAAACAAATACACACTCATACTCACACACACACACACACACACGCACACACACACACACACATACATATATATATATATATAAGCATCTGTGTATGTATGTATCTATGTATGTGCGTGTCTGTATGTAGTTATTTGGTACGAGTGTGTGTATGTAAGTACGTTGATGCTGAAGGGCCGAAACGTTGTAATAAATATGGCGACAAAAATGAGGACAATTGTCCGAATAATGTAAATAATGTATATAATATCTCATCTCAGAAATATAGACAAATACCGATTTTTTTTCAAATAATACTGGCCTGATAGTGACTGCGCGTTTGAATTTTTTAGTTCCTGACCAAAGCATTGGTATTCCAAGAATTTCAACAACAATAACCAAATAGAGTGTGATTTCACATTTTGTTCTTGATTGCCAGGATATAATAGTCGAGTTATACAAATCAGTACACCTGGCTGGCCCCATGTTAAGGTCGACAGAAAAATTCTTAGCTGCCTTCTTCCATGATATGTAAGCCAGGTGACAGAGGCAAATCCTGTTGGCATTGCAATTAAAGCTACTTTAAACTGACCTTGTGTCACATTCAGTAGTGACGTGTGCGTACTGAAAAAAAAACCTGTTGGAGCAAATAGCGTTGTTGCCTAAATCAAGGTCTATTGAGTCTAGTACGACAATTTAGGTCGTTTTGGTTACAACAGTAAACTATATTTGGCAGTAAGGCTTCTGATCGGGAGGTTTTAAGGAGCGCAGAACTATCTTTTAATTACTGTTGTTACCAGGTCCACCCTGACTCGGGGTGCTAGCACATGTTAGGGTCCCAACTATGGGAAGATAATGAACGCCCAAATTAGGGTCAAAACATGAAAATATAAAAATACACTAGAAAAAATTACCAGCAATAAATTTTCATAAGAAAAAAATACCAAAAATACATTTTTGGAAAATATACCAAAATTCACAAGAAAATAAAATTTCGGCATTAAGTGACCCATAAGAAGTTAATATACTGTTAAACAAACCAAACCAAATCATCGATTTAGGAGGTGAGATTTTCCCCGAGAACCCGGAATAACATCACATTGTTTTCGATTGGTTTGTTTTGTTTTATTTTACGGCATATCAACACGTAAATGGGTTATAAATGCTGACAACATTTATATGGCTGCTAATATTTTTTTGCAAAAAATATATTGCTTGAAATATTTTTTTCCAAATATGTATTATTGGTAATAATTTTTTCTTGAAAAATTCATTGATGGTAATAATATTTCCCCAAAATATATTGCTCGTATTAGAAATTATTTTTACTCTTTCATAGTGTTTTCCCTCCAGTTTGGGGGTTAAATATTTTCCCATACTTGGCACCCCTAATAGGTGCTACTACCCTGGTCATGATGGACCTGGGAACCCGCTCCTCAAAATCTCCTGATCAGAGATATTGCTGCCGGATATAGTTTATCGTCTTACTCAGGACGCGGACGTAGTTTATCGTCTTTACCCAGTCGACATGTTTTTCGTTAATTACAACCATTAAGACTACTACAAACGATACAGAATTCGTGCACATCTCGTCGTGTACTACCGACTTCCTTGCTCCTCATGTTTACTCGTACTGATGGTTGGAGTCAAGAATAATCCGACTGCATCTACGTGCGAAAGGGTAACACTCACAAAAAAGGGTCACTAGTTAAATACATTTATATCTACTAATGTTGACTGTCAAACAAACTAAACCTATATCTACCTTTTTAACTCTCGTGCAAACCAAACATGTCTTTTTGAATCTCCCGTGAACAAAATCCATGTTTATCATTCTCATTTTTGTCTCAAATAAAACTTAACGTCAACCTTTTGTGTATTGTTCAAACCAAGACTATGTCTACATCTTTACCTCTGCAAACGATACAAATATCTGCCTTTTGATTCTCATCAAAATCAAAACCATGTCTACTGGTTTGACTCTCATGTAAACCAAACGTGTGCCTACCTATTTTTTTTAACCCCGTGCTCGATAAATCTGTTTGTTTTTACTCCCACCTAAACCAAACCTTTGTCTAATCTTGTGACTATTGTGAAAGCCAAATTGATGTCTAAAATTCTATTTTTATAAAAACGACAAAATTCAGCATTATTATTGGAATATTAATTTGCCGTAAAACAATTCAAAGTAAAACTACTCTTCACGTAACCACTTTAAAGAATATATCAACATCTGAGTCGTTGTGGTTGACCAAGAGTGCCTGTGGGTACCTTTACAACGCTTACTTGAAATTTTGGCACATTATATAAGACGTTGCAGAAAATTTCTCGACATGAGCCAAAATAGTTAAGCTACAGCCCTCGCATACTCATTATGTATTTCAATTGCCTTGGATTAATGTTTTTCAAGTTGTTTTCTTTTTACATCTCTTCCAAGATTCTAAAGCTTGGTCAGCGATGGTGATTTTCTAAGCGAAGTATAAGGTACTCAGTGAGGATAGAAAACTCACTCAGTTATGTAGTTCATTTCTGTTGCTATAAGCTCGATTATTTCCTCACATTCAATCTGGATTTAATCTCTGTTAAAGGGGAAATATATGCGGTAAGATCTGATGATTAGGGTCCCTTGTTTACAAACTCAAAGATGAAATTCTTTAAAATATCCATTGTTTTGCCGATCGTATGTGCAGGTTCTTTTTCCAACAAACAGACAATCCATTCCTGCAACTTGTTTTTTCTTGAAATTCTCTTTAAATCACGACAGTGTTTTACCCATATTGTGAAATAACTGCTTGGCCCATCTGAAGATATTCAATCCACAAAATCAATTTCAGTATCTGTCTATATTTCTGAGATGAGGTATTATGTTCACTATTTACATTATTCGGACTATTGTCGCCATATTTATTACAATGTTTCGGCCGTTGTACGCTTCGGCCTTCTTCAGGTGTTTGGAATGTCAAACTGAACCATTTATTTCGCTCACTAGTGTAGACTGTTCTAGTTGCACGTGCCATGTTTTTAATGGATGTCAGTTATCAGTTATCTCCTGTTAATTCCCCTCTCCAAGTTCTCCACTGCCTTAAATGGGTATTGAACTCACACTCTTTGGGTCCTGTCACTGGATCTACCCAACGCCTTTATCCACTGCGCCATGTGTCCTATTCCAGAAACCGTTTAAATTGTCTTTTCTAATGACTTTTGGATCCGGAATATCTGCAGCTTTTGAGTAACCTATTGCTACAACTGCATGGACATTTTTACTAATGGTATTCACCCTGCATAAGGACCAAGAGCCTCTCGATGTAGAGGGTTACAGAGTAAGAGGTACCATCCGAAGCAAGGCGATAATGATAGCAAAATGCAAGAGGACACCAGAAGTGAATAAGAAGGATAAGGTTTCACTAGGGGTTTAGAAGGAGAACCAATGCTAAATAAATAGCAACGGATAACCCCCTACTCCTGTTCAAAAAGAGTAGGGAGGAGAAAGAAACGGTCTATAGCCAAACCTATCCAATGTTTGTGTCTAGATTATGCACGTATAACAAGGTTCTAACAGCAGGGACAATTCATCCCCCTTCGAATGCTATCACTTGATTACTGAAAATGCTGCAAAATCAACTGGATGAAACGCACTAATTTGACATCTTCTGCCTAACCAACTGACCTTGAATGATAAAACCAACGCATTTCATAGATGCTGCTAGACTCACGGGAATTCGTTTGGTGACTAGTCCAATTTAGGTCATGAATATGACCAATAATTTTAGGAGTTGACACTATGGAATTCCTCCTAGATTGTGCTGTATCTGACGTCTCAAAATCTTCATACTAGACGAAGGCAAACGGACATCGCAGGTAACAGGTATTCATCATTTATTTTATCCTAGACTCGTTTACTTTAGAATTGTCTTTTGCAGGTCGAGAAAATTCGTGGGAGTTCAATATTAGAACGCTGCCCACTTTCTGTTGATATGAAGTTATGAAATAATGTCAAATGTAAATCTCTTCCAAATTGTTAAATATTTAAACGTAAAAATGTCTGCAATGAATGAACTTCAAATAAAATAATAGAAATCTTATATTCTCGGCTTACTAAAGATATATTCTTTGTGATGGTAATGCAAAGCATGATTGTTTATAGATTTCAAGTAATATCTCATTAGCCCAATAATGAAACTTCACATTGATAAGTAAGGGAGATAAGGCTTCGTAACCGATTTTACCTCTATATGCACTTGTGTGTCACGAAAATCAAATTCCGATTTGGAAAACGCTGTTTTAAAAAATGTGCGTATAATTTATTCGGGTGTTGCTGCATGGAAAAATCCGAGCACTGTATGTCATCTGGAACAGGAGATTTGAATAGATATCATTTTCTTCAATTATTACGTAAAAAAATGCGAGATACATAAACAAATGTAAATGAAAATTGGGTTGAAAGCAGTTAAAATCTAATTTCTCTAACCATACATTTAAAGTTAAAAAAAATCAAGAGTTTAAACGCTTAACATGAATCATGTTTCGTCTCGCTAATGTTTTTGCGAAATAAATTCTATTTTGATGACGCCGCATCACTGCAGACACGTCTGAAAATACTTTTTTCAACATCGTCATATATATATATATATATATATATATATATATATATATATATATATATATATGAACACACCAGAATTCATCCTCTCGGCGACTCTTCCTTAAAGAACTCAATAATGTAAAACAGACTCTAGTTAACAAAGCTTCCCTAATCACCTTATAAACGAAATTAGACTATTAAATAACAACAATAAATATTTTCTCCCAAAGCCAAATGCACGTCAGCTAAAATCAAGATGAATCTTCACTAAGAAATATCATAAAGAAATACACTACCCCAACAGACTCGAACAAAAATATCAAATTAATTATCTATTGCAAAAAATTAAAACAGCTAATCTTATCCTCAAAAGTAACAACACACAAGCAAAGTGAAAATTACAACAAACGAACATTATCTATGAGTTCAAATACCCCTTAAAAAACTGTGTTTCTGATCAAACCGAATTCATAAATAATTACATCGGTCACACGACTATATGCCTATCCAGACCCCTTACGTTAGACATATCTGACCACTGCTCTATTCAAACCCATTTAAACGCAAACACAAACATACCAGGCCCCATCCGAAACATACTAGAAGAAAATACATAATAACTTCATCCACATGTAAAAAATATTAAAAATAATGAAAACCTTAATATGAACATGGCTATAGTTTGCTGTGTTCGGAAAATAAATCATCACTATAACTTTGAAAATATACACGTATCACATAGACACAATTAAAAAGCAAAAATAAAATCATCCTTGATAATGGGGAAACGTATAGCCAAAAGCGTTCGGAATTATAGAACATTTGGGCAGTTTCTATATACTGTGGGTCCAGAAAAGAAAAAAGACTTGCTCGAAAACAAGAAAAATTAAATAAAAAGCTTAATTAAAAACGAGCCCACACAAAAAAGTATCCAATTAATTTTATTTCCTAAATTAGTTATATTTATACAAATATAAACTGTGTGCAAATTAATTATATAAATTTTTAATTACATTTTATGAGTAAATATAAGTTATTCACACACACACACACACACACACACACACACATATATATATATATATATATATATGTGTGTGTGTGTGTGTGTGTGTACGGAGGAGATTTACAGAGGAGATTTCAATCTGAAGAGTCGAACACCTCAGTGTTCACGAAATAAATTATAATCGAAATAGATAATTAAAATCTCCGTCTTTTTTTGTTATCATTATACATACATAGATACATTCATATATATATATATATATATATATATATATATATATATATAGAGAGAGAGAGAGAGAGAGAGAGAGATAGATAGATAGATAGATAGATAGATAGATAGATAGATAGATGTCAAAATAGAGAAAGTTCTTTCGTAGCGCGTTTCGCTTCTTAGGGTTTCATCTGACTAAATTTCCTTACGTTGATGCGCCCTGACACTTACAACATTTCACTATTTCTGGCAGAACTTCTATTATCACAGAGTGGGATATCTAAAGTGATGAAAAGAAAAAGAAGAAGAATCCAAATGAAATCGGTTAGATATTAAAAAAAATAAGATTTAAAATTGAAATTGAAAATCGGCGGCACCCCTCGTTCGTTTGCATGTGTCGTCGCACCAACATAACAAATTTAGTCCGATGAAGTTCGATGATGAAGAAACGCATCATATATAGGCTGTTTCCACATTGTCATGAAATTTACTCATATATATATTAGTACATGTACTTGTACCTACCTCTTAGTGTGTGACTTAAATTTCGCTGATTGAAGATTCGTCTGTCACAAGTCTATGTTGCAGAAAGTAAACATTTATATATATATATATATATATATATATATATATATATATATATATATATCATGATGTTTTTATTTTAAAATATTTTACTTTTGCGACACGGAAGTTTCTGTGTCTTGTGATTTGTAATCTATGTATCTATATGTACATACATACATACATACATAATGAATAAACTGCTATACACACACACACACACACACACATATATATATATATATATATATATATATATATATATATATATATATATATATATAACGAACAGATTAAGGTAGATTGGTAGACATTAAGTAAATAATTAAGTAAATGCGTATGTCTTTGCAAAGTTTTTTTTTTAAATGTTTTCTATCTTTGTATTCTGTCTTTAGTTTAAAAAAATAACTTTCAAGGAAGACACATAATTGAATCACCCGCAAACACGCACGCATGCACATACACGCGTGTTCGTGTGAGTGCCCGCGTGCGCGCATGTGTACGTGTGTTTGTGTGTGTCTGTGTGTGTGTTCCGCCCAACCCATTTTTTCCCGACCGCCCTTAAATTTCTCACATTTTTTCTGACCAACTTTTACTCCTCCTCTTTATTTATTTTTGTTTGTTTTTTTTTTAAGCAAACCGTTCTTAATTAATGATTTCAACGAGAAAATCTCTGAGATTTACGCCCTGGCTTTTAGATGTTAAAATATTATTTTGACACACGAGGGTGTCAGATTTGGAAAGTGTGATCGCACACCAGACACTAGTAAGGACAAGAGGGTTTTTAAAAAAAAAAAAAAAAACGGAAAGTCTGCGTAACTATAAATATACATAATTATGTAAAATTTCCCAGAGTTAACCTGTAGGAAATTGCAATATTTATAAATGTAAAAGACAATAGGAAAACTGTAATGGTAGCGTTTCGTCCAATTATGAGCACAAAAGCGACCTCGCAAAAAACAACTTAGCTAGTGCACTAGTCATACATAGAAAAAAAATTCAACCACAATTTTGATTTTAAAAATGCTACACTCATAAAAAAAGAAAATAACTCACTCAGAAGGAAAATCCTCGAGAGTGCCGGCATTGAATATTACCCAAATATTAATCTACGCTCGGGTTTTTACCTATTTCACCTTCCTTAACAGAATTACTACTCTCCCAAACAAACTCACACAACAGTATCAAGAAATCAAAAGAAAATGGTTGAATTCGTCAACACGGCAATAAAATCAATTTCTCCACACATGACAGTACTTGACGTAGTTTTCAGTTAACAATATGAAAATAGCGTTTTCTAAATTCTTCCAGTTGCTAAGAACATTTTGTTTTGTTATTATTAGTTACTTTGTTTAATAAATTCATTTCGTTTTTGCCTTGAAAAAAGTCCACATTGGACGAAACGCATAATTATTTGTCTTCCAGGAGAATAATAATTTTTATATATTATGATTCTATATCATAATATGTATGCGTAATGAAAGGTTCATAAAGAAGAGTGGATAATGATGTTGATTAAATCCAGTGACTAGACCCAAAGAGTTGTGAATTCAATTCCAGGCCACATTGGTGAATAAAAAAAATTGGAAAGTTGAGTTAAAGAGAAATAACTGAGACATCCAGAAGAGGCATGGCGCGTGGAACTAGAATAACGAATCCTGGTGGATGAAATAAAGGGTTCACTTCGAAATTTTAATCATCTGAAGAATGCTGGAGCGTACAATGGCCGAAACGTTGTGAATATGGCAATGAAAATTAGGTTAACAGTTCGAAAAATGTAAATCATACGAGCAAGATTTTTCTTAGATTTCAAAAGCATACACCAAAAAATAACCGCTTTCCTTTTTTTTAAATGAAGGGAATATTACTTTCACAGAAAAACAATTTTAGCAATAGCGTATATCTAGAGAGAACGACCAAAAACATTTATTAATATTGAGTGTCCATCGAAGAGCTATGATTAATGGATTTGTCTTATAGAGTATCTGCTAATAAACTGATCTTAATCAGCAATGATTGTCCTGCTGATGTATCGTATTTTCCGGTTTACAAGACGCACTTTTTTCCTAAAAAATGTGCGTATATGAAGACGAATGTAAGGCAACGACCAGGCTCAAGTAAGCTTGGACGATCACCTTATTGACTTTACTGATAGGGACGTGAATTTGTATTGTACGAGTGACTAATGTAAACAATACGGGCGCCAGTATGCGAGGGATGGATGGTGAATGTGTTATTTATGAGAAGGACTTTTTTTTTTCTTAGAAATTTATTTCCAATACTAGGGTGCGTCTTCCAAGCCGCAGCGTCTTTTAAGCCAGAAAATACGGTAACAGACTAAACTAAATTCAGTAAATATGTCGTCACCTAGACTGCAGTGTTACTTATTAAATTATGACTTATCAAAATACTGATCCCGATGGGAATTCGGGGCTTTCTACTTATTGTGGTGTCTTTGAAAATTAAACGAAACTTAATAACTACTCATCCACAAGAGAAAACTTTGTCATTTCGTTATACGGTTAATATAAGGCAATGGATGGTTGCTATTAGAAGTATTCGCGATATTTTGTGGTAAGACACACTTGATAGAAATATGAAATATCAATATTTACTAATGAGAATCTGATATATTCCTAAGTGGAAAACTTCTACTAGAAGGTAACTTCTTGGGATTTCGCATAGTCGAAATGTACGAGGTATTTTCTCCCAGAAGGTTTCCGTTCCAATGCTGGTACTACACGGGTAAATCTCGAAAGAAAAGTTAAAAAAATAATCAAGTATTATTAATTACTAGACTTGTAACAGAGTTAACTGATTAGTGTCTACACGTTTCAAATATAAACTAGTAATATACTGTGAAAATTTGTCGGATTTGCTATTTGCATTTTCTCATGTTAGATAATTCTCAAGGTAATGATTGAATAATGTCCTTGCTAATTCTACAACTGTAAAATAATCGAGGAATTTCCCCTGTTGCATTTTTATATAAATGTTTAACAACTTTAACAAAATATTGCAGTGACAATCATATTTATGAATACAAGTTATTGTTCAAAGCTGTAAGAGGGTACAAATAAAATATTTAAAGTTGACAAGTCTCCCACCATTCTGTTGAAGCAGAAGTTAAACAAGATAATGTTATAGCCTCCTCTATATTTTCCTGATTTCTTTCTTTCTTTCTTTCTTTCTTTCTTTCTTTCTTTCTTTCTTTCTCAGTGAAACCAAACGGCGTATCTGTTTTGTCTTTTCCATCTTTGCTCTTGATCATAATTTGCTGTATTATTTATTAGGTATTGACAGGGCATATCTTACATTCGGACAAACTAAAGGACGAAGGAACAAGAAGAAATATAATATGATCTTAAAATAAAAATCCGTTATTAATTAGAGGATTTTAAAAATATTCCATCTTAATTATAGATGTAAAAAAATTCAAGTACTAATTATAAGCTTCTATAGTTAACATGTTATAGTCATATTCCTAAAAATGGGGTAGTGTTGATTAATCAGTTATCATCGTCTTGATTGTAACCATAATAATGTGAAAACATTACAAACACATACACACACACATATATATATATATCTGTTTGTGTGTGTGAGATCATATACATTACAACAATCATGAGTATTCTCCCCTCTGTCTCTACATATATATATATATATATATATATATATATATATATATATATATATATATATATATAAAAGAGGCAAGAACAACCTACCTAGGTTTCACCTAAACGGATCTTCAGGGTATCCCTGCTCTACTTAGCGTATTGAGCACTGTGCGTTTTAGCTTTATTACTCGCTTGTTTTTTGGGGTTTTTTTTGGTTTTTTTTTTTGGGGGGGACTAAAAACTTAAGGCACTGAACGATTTATTTCGCCCTGTTCGGATCTTTCTAGTCTTTGGTTTTGGTTTTTTTTTCAAATCTTTTTCCTTGAGTATCGATTTGTTTTGATAGACTTACAAGTTGTGCTATCCGAGGTTTTTTCTAATAGAGTATTACATATATATTTTCTAATAGAATATTACATATATCAGTTGATATATGTGTTTTTTTTTATTATTTTATTAATATGAAAATAATAAGAACCGATCATTTAAATAACATTTGTATTTAGAAGTAATAATGTCGGATGAAATATCCTTTCAAAAATGATTTTTCTTTACGTTTAGTTTACGAAACTGATTATATATATATATATATATATATATATATATATATATATATATATATATATATATATATTGTGTGTGTGTGTGTATGTGCGCGTGCCTGTGTGATCTCCATATGTTATAAAGTTATTGGATTTTACTTTTGACCAATACGAAACTATATAGCTCTAAGCTGAATTGATGATTTCTCTTCCTCTTGTTACCTCCTGATCCAGTTTTTCTTTTCTACTGTTCCTTCTTTCTTAAAACTATTCACCGTTCTTTTAACGGTTCTTAAATAGCCTTTGAAGATGGAGGCCAGAGTATGATTGTTGATACTATTGCTGAGAGCTGAATGACCTTTTGCCTCTCACCATTGCTCAGTTGGGACCCCATAGTGGGGCTGACACAAAACCTTTTTATCCTGTTCCCTTTCTAGCTGAATAATTCAAAGAGCTGTTCTTACAACTAATGGTGTCAAGATAATTTATCTGAAAACATGAAAAAAGGAGAATCAGTTAGTTTAGTGTTTTTAGCCATTAAAGATTTGGGGAATGGACATTTATCCTATGCTGTTAAACGATTTCGACAATTTTGCTGTTACACCTGGTATATTAATATAAATGTTGTTTTAAATGTGGTCATGTGTTTTAGTTGATATATGTGTTTTTTATTTTCATTTTATTAATATGAAAATAATAAGAACCGATCATTTAAATAACATTTGTATTTAGGAGAAATAATGTCGGATGAAATATCCTTTCAAAAATGATTTTTCTTTACGTTTCGTTTACGAAACTGATACTAACAGATATAGATTAGCGAAAGCCTCTATATGGAAAAACGGTTTTTCGTTAATAGGTTTACTCAAACTCTGCCCTGTCATGCGATCTCCATGTCCGAACTGACCGAGGTGCAATTTAGCAAAATAAATAAATAATTTCTCTCATTAGAAAATAGGTACGAAGTTTCGATTCATGTTGAAGGCACAATTTCTCTTTAGTCAGATTTATCGATTTAGGTTGATTGTCATTACTTCCAGTGTTTAATAACATCAAAAGTCTAATTTCGATGGTGATTCAATTCGATCTTTATCTACGTGACACATCTGCATAAAATTATAAAGAACACTCATTCAGATTTTGTTTTGCAAGAAAAAAATAGACCGGGATATTTCAGGAAAATAAATCATTTTCTTTTCAGAAAAGCCGTCTTTATAATAACCTTCTTCGATCAAATGATAGAGCTTTGATATTCATAAATTACATTTTCAATTCTTATGTCCCTGTTTACAGTTTTACAGACATTACAACCATTCTTCCAATTTTAACTTAATTTTCTTTTTACTATCAAGACCCCTGACGAATATGTGTAATGACCACGAAATTACAAGTAGGGATAAGCTAAATGCGCAATTAGTTTTATCTCTGACACATACATATAATAATTAGTTTCCTTTTTTTCATCCTATATTTTCCTCATTTATTGACAAAAATTTATAACAAACAACTTGAACGCTATCAGTGTTGGGTTTACATTGTTTCTGTTACAGATATGTTTCTTATTTAAATGTTTGATATTTGATAGATAAGGGCGTTAATCAATGACGAAATTGTTCATGATTAGAATTTTGTTTACACCAATTCGTTTTATTTTCATTCCTAAAGAATCCAGAAAAGGATTTATTTTCATATTAACTAAAAAAGAACTTTATCGACTAACTTGTATTTAGTGTGGCACAATGATATTCTATCGTTTGCAAGTGTGTTACAGCCGCTAAGAGTGGCTAACACCTCAAGAAATTGGAGCATTGAAATCTATTCCTTCAGAAATGTTCTTTCATAAAACAGTTTAATTTTGTAAACCTTGATAATATGAAACAGAAAGAGATTAGGACCGAGGAGAGACCTTAGGGTACACCTACATTGATCTCAATTATTTCAAAATACTGGCCATTAACAACGATCTCCATGAACTTAACTGATAGGAACGACTTGATAACTAAGAAGACTCTCCCAGAAATGCCATACCTGGGGTGTTTGTGTAACCACTCCCTACGTTACACCTTTCAGGTATTTGTTAAAAAATTTTGCCAAGATTAGGTTTAACTCTGGGTCAAGAAATTTTATCCGAATCAATAAACTTTGTAGAACTAAATCTTCTGATAAATCTGGAGACTTTCCAAAATATAACAAAATTTGTGCTTCGTGTGATGATGAGTTCAGCTAGGGATGGGACTTGTTTTTAAAATTCATTGTGAAGACTTTAGCCTTATACGACGAAAGTAAAATAAACTAAGAGCTATTTATAGTAGGAAACTCAGACTGCTTGCCTCTAATGAGAATCTTCTTTGTCAGTTTCAAGAACTCGTGGGAAGTAAATCTCGGGCAGATTGTGTTGCGTCAGTTTGTGAAAAGAGCCTTGTTGTTTGGAACATTAACCTTCAAAACTGTATTTTTTCAGACGCTGAAAGGAAATAAAAAAAACAAAAAACAAACTATTTCCTGCAGCAAACAAATTTTTTTTTATTTTAAATCATTCGTAAAGTCTTGAATATTTTAAAGTTAAGGACAAATATGGATGTATTAGAAATAAAATCTCCAATACCCTGATGTTTTACACTAATTTGTAGAGTAAACAAAACTCAAAAAACTGGTGTAATTCTAAAAAAAAAAAAAATACTACCCACGGGCCAGTTCTGCTGGACACTATCGAATATTCATAACACATGTTTGGATCATGGGGAAATTAAAATATTAAAAAAATCGGGGCCAAGAAGCATTTTCTTTGTGTTTGTGTGGGTGTTTGTATGTGTTTGTGTGTGTTTGTGTGTGTGTGGTGTTTGTGTGTTTGTGTATGTGTTTGTATATTGTGTGTGAGTTTGGGTGTGTTTGTGTGTGTTTCCGTGTGTGTGCGTGTGTGTGCGTGGGTGTGTGTGTGTGTTAAGTAGTAAGCCAAAAAATTCTTGGATAAAACAAATACGTGTTCAAACTGTTATTTCCTAAGCGTGCAACGATATCCACGGGGTGAAACATATGTTCAATAAAAAAAATTCATATATAAATACAAATATATATATATATATATATATATATATATATATATATATATATATATATATATGTGTGTGTGTGCGTGTGTGTGTGTGTGTGTGTGAGTGCGCGCTCACGCGACTATTGCTCGTTGCGTAAATGCGAAGCTGGACAAGTAAAAAGAAAGCGTTGTTCTCTTTCTTCACTGCCCAATTTCAACTGAAGCATATTTAAAAAAAAATCCTTAATCTGTGAGTCTGAAACGAGTTCATTTCAAGTTACGTTCTTGGATATTTTTTGCAAAGGAAAACTGAAAATTAGTCGCCAGAAACCAAATTTAAGTGAGTATTAACGCAATATAACCCGACCATCTTGAAGCAAGGCTAATAACCCTCATTAGGTCATTACTCGAATAAATAACAAATGAGTCTGAATTTCTGAAATATATATTGTATATTGAAGCTACACAGTTTTCTGAAAGCCTGTTCGGATAGACAGGTATATCATAGATAAATATATATCTTAATTTAGTAGCACCAAAACGAAACTTCTCTCTATTAATCACCTGAAACAACCCTTTCTGCCTCCAATCAAGATAGCTTATGCTAACCCCCAAGAAAAAAAGACTCGTTGCACCTTATCGGCTTAACGTTCTCGGCTAATATTAAACCCATTGCGAGTTCAGCTACTAAGAAAGTTGGTTCACTCTGTCGTGCTAGACAATTTTTCTTTTCAGTATCTATCTGACATATTTATAAGCCTACCAGGCGTCCATGCTTAGAATATTGCTGAAACTTATGATTCGGTGATACTGCTGTATATTTAGAAATTCTTGATAAATTCCAAATGAGAATCCGCAATATTATTGGTCCTGATCTGGCATCTCAGTTTTAGTCCCTTTTCCACCGCTGTAAAGTTGCCCTGTATCTCTTCTATAAATACCTCCATGGTGATTATGATTAACACTTCACTATCATAACTAGATTTTATAACTAAATTTTATAAATTCAAGCCCAGTAGGAGGCACGGTAGAGGATTCGGAGAGACGAGTTCGAATTTCAGTCAAATCCAATGCATTCATTTACGTACTAATTCCCTTGGGAAACGTATGAATCCTCTTCTACTCCCCCCCCCCAGTTATGGGTAAACAGCAGGGCAAATCAGGATCTATAGCCTTGGATGACAACTGGTATATCGAAGAAAGAAATGGCAACCACCTGCGGGAAAAAAATCTTCCTCTTCAGTCATGTATCGAAAGATACATGATCGCCTAATCGTGTATCACGCATGACACATAACTAACTGACTAGGTTGGCAGTATATTTCGATTAAAATGCAAGAGAAATATCTAGGAACTTCATTAATTGAAAAAAAAACCGCTTTAGTTTTCGTTCTTTCACCATAAGCTCCGGTTTAAACCCACTGGAGTGACAGGATGTAATCTATTTCTATTTTTTCCTCAGATTAGGTCATTTGCCGTGATGTGCAGTAATATGAATCTACTTTCGGGGTGCATGATGAAATTTGTTTGGCCTTGAAAAACATTGCGCCATCCGTGTTTGCATCAGATTTTTATCACGCGCAGACACTATTATCGCGACTGTCGATTAGTTGTCCTGCGGTCATTATCTGCGATGGACGTTACTCTAAGGAAGTGTACGAAAATGTGCAACGTTGAACAAACACAGTGACAAGCCTTACTAGTGAGTAAATCAAAGTACTATAGATTGGCCTGGAAAATCTCCTGACTTAAATCCAATCGAGAATCTGTAGTCTGTCTGCAAAGAACGACTTCGTGGAATAAACATACGAAGTACTAACACGTGCACTGGCTCATGTTACATTGGGAAAATACGAAAACAATGAAATAATAACGGAATTGTTCGTTTTGTTTCAATTAATTTGCACAAGTTGTGTAAGTTGGCTGCAAGGTCTCTATAAATTTACAGCTGAGTTGGCTCAATGTAACAGTAAGTTCCATGCTAAATTTTTTTTTTCTGTCCTTTCTCGCTTGTGGAACCCTCTTCCCGATCCATACTTACCAACTATCTTTGATCTTCAAAAATTTCAATGCAATTTCAATCGTTATCTACTGTCTTCTTGATTACTCTTCGATTCTTTTTGCTCCTTAATAATGTTTCTCTTATTCTTTCAAACTCAGTAACCCCTTGAGTCTTAATTGCTTTACTACCTGCCTTGAGGTGAGATCATTAAAAAGAAAAAAGTATTTTCGTGGAATATTAATCATGTTTCGATTAAAACGCAAGAGAAATAACTAAGAACATATTACTCAGGTTGTTTAGAAAGGTATCTTCAAATAGAGAATGACCAGAAGAAAGCCACTTCAGAGAACGATGATTATCCCATTCAGGATCTTTACATTCACTTACGCACAAAAAAAAACCCTCTCCAAATTATGGCTCAAATAGTAGGACTTGTATGTGGAAAACATTGTTAATCAATATACACTCGCAATAATGAAAAATAAAAACCACAACAGGTTTAAAAGCAATGACAAATCAATTATTGTACTGAATGGGTTTCCATTCCAGAACTTACAGAAAATATTTTGAAATGAAAGCCCATTCCAGAATTTACTGATAATATTTTGAAATAAAATCTCATTCTTGAACTTACATAGATACTTGAAAATGAAATCCCATTCCAGAACTTTCTGAAAATGTTTTAAAATGAAAGCCCGTTGCAGAATTAATGGAAATATTTTGAAATGAATGCCCATTCCAGAATTTACTGATAATATTTTGAAATAAAAGCCTATACCAGATCGTACTGAAAATCACAAGGTTTTATCCGATAATGAAAAAGAATGCTGTTATTTTAATGTGTGACATAATTTTGGTGTACAAAAGTCACAGCAAACTGTAAATCTTTTAATTTCTAAGTATGCTGATTGTTTTGGTACGACATATTTCCATCAAAGAAGTCAATCAAGTCTATATAATTTATAAAGAACAATATTGCTGACAAAACTGCAATGTCAGACTTTCTTACAACGGTCAGTCTACCATTTTAATGCACTTAATACTTAAATATATAAGTACGGTGCAACACAAATTCTATTGTCATGGTAAACGGAATCTGGGAACAGCGTTTATAATAATGCTATTGCGTAAGGCATGAGACTAAGTTTCCCTGTAGATTTTCCCATCATAATTTACATTCAAAGATATCGTTTCACTATTATTTGGTGGAGAATAGGGTCACTGAATGAAAGAATGACTTAAGTGTGTGAATAAATCAGCGAAGAGTCGAATAAAACATTATACAAAAGCCATTATCTCAAAAGTCATCATTGTTAAGGACTGTTTCTAAATTGGAGAATTATGGATCGGATTCGTGCCTATGAAAAATGACGTAAATGGTTCTGTTTACAACTTATAATGTGTTTCAAAATTTTCGCGTTCATAATGACAGTTTTAATCAAAAGTCAATGCTGGTAGTTTTTCTTTCAAAATCATCTGAGTTTGGCCAAAAAGGAACATAAAATTCTTGTCAAAGCTCTCCGGAAATAATGCAACTTACTTAACAAGAAAAAATATAGATGGATCTCAATCGCATTGTTAGAGTGTGCTTTCAGCTGTAAAATAATATTCCTTTCACATGAAATGCTTGTTTGATCCTAGAAAAAAGACTATCTTTGTTTTCAGCGTTGTCATTAATATTTATTACTATTATACATTTTGTACGTACTTGATTCAATATTTCTTTTATGGGAACATCTCGTATTATATCATTTATAATATAATTTTATATTATAAATATTATTTATATTATATTAATATAATTATTTATATTAATATAATTATATTATATTATTATTGTATATTATTATTATATATATTACTATATTATTTATAATTTAAATGATTGCAAATAGAGGCTTATGGAATTTGAAAGGATGGTGTACATTCCTCACACCATTAATATCTACATACATCGTCTGCATATATATTTAGTAATTATCTTAGGCAATTAACATGAAGCAGAGATCAGGAAGAGCCGAGGTATTTGCGAGACGCTTGACTTGACCTCCTGGTTCTTCAGATGACTAGCCATTAACGATGGCCTTTAACGAACTACCTGATATGAAGGACTCGATAACTAAGACGTCTCTCCAAGAGATGTCATAGCCACACCTCTGGCAAACCTTTAAAAAGCCTTGGACAAAATATGTCTCCAAATATAAACAATAACGGAACTTACTGATGAGCAAATTATGAAAACTATTTTAAAAAAGCAATAATAGAGCATTATACCCGCAATGAAATTTTTAATTTCTCGAAAGTTGGTTCCCTGTGTCGTGCCAGAAAGTTTGTCTTGCCCGAGTCTATCCTTCAAATCTACGAATAACTATTCGCCTTTGCATGGAGTATTGCTGCCATATATGGTTCGGTGCCCCTAATGTTTGTCTCGAGATTCTTGATAAGATCCAGAGACAGATATGCAGCGTAATTGGCCCTGATCTGGCATCTCGTCTGCAGTCGCTCTCTGACAGATATGACGTCGCCTCCCTCTGTCTTTTTTACAAATACTTTCATGGTAACTGCCTCGAGTAGCTGCTTTCGCTGATTCCCAAACATTATTAATTTAAGCGTTCTACTAGGCTGGGATCTCGCTCTCACCCTTTCACTGTCGAAACTGTTAAATGTAGCTGTCTCTTCTACTCCAATAGCTTCATGTCTCGCACCTCTCGACTGTGGAACTCCCCCTTCTTCCTGTTTCCCTGATAGCTATAACCTCTAACGATTCAAATGTAATGTCAATCGACGTCTCCAGATGCCTTGATCTATCCCCTATTTTTCTATTCATCCTTTCCTCTATCACTCCTCTTTGCTCTCGCTCCGACTCTCTGTAACACCTTGCGTTCTAGTGGCTTCCCGCCTTGCTTCGGGTGAAACGCTTAAAAACATCACATGCTATTGAAGCTGAACTTTTGAAAATAAATTAATTTCACCTCGACTTAAATAACACGTTTCCCAAATTTATGACAAAATCTATAATCCGACATGCAAAAGCAAAAATTGGGGTTTATAACGCATTTATGCACTGTGGAAACTAAGTAACCTCTCACCCATACATAGGTATCCATCATGGCGAAAGTCTTAATGAATATTAACTAGGCTCTTCTCTTTCTATGAAAGCCAACTCCTCACAATCCAGTTTGGCATCATTCTGATAAACAAATGAATTATGTATGTCATCAAATAACTCCAAGAAATTACATACTAGAAAATGATGTACTTAATATATCGACCTCACCCCCAGCATATGACCATATGAATAGAGACTTTTGATGCATTAGAGACCGCCTTCCAAACTCTGAATCCACTCGATCTAACAGAGGAAATTTATCGGCCCACAAAATCTTATACGTCTTGTGAGGAACCCAATTCGGAAACATTTCAAACTTCATCAGTATGACAATGAGGACAACATTCTATTTCATCTTTTACTAAGCTATGCTTTGCACATTTTTAAATAGAGGCGCGAAGAGATGGGCACTGATTATTTAAGCATTCCATACAATATCTCAAACGAATGCGCCAATAGAAGACAACAAACACGAGGCTAACGTACTGATGATGATGGCGGCGTATGCTGATAACATAGGTAGCCATTGTTGGGTTAAGAATGATCTTAAACAGAAGAAATCAGTGTCTTCTACTAAGTGTTTTAAGTAACAAGTCTCAGTATAAACCTTTCTAAAACAGAAAACAGGATCTGGAATTGGACTGGAAGCAGTGATGGCACCTACCTAGAATCCACCATAAAATTTCAGAATATGGAATACATCGGTTTATGGATCAGTTATAAGGCGATTTAGTATAGGCGATAAGGAAATTGAATGTAGGATAGTCTGCGCTGGAGGTAGTTTTGCCCATCACCCATTGCTGCACAATCTTAAGATCTAGCCTTTCATATCGATGCCATGAATGATGCCAAACCTGTTCAGAAAAATCTAAATCGTCAATCGCTTTCTCAGATCAATGGTCAAAATGGCTTCGAGCAAAGAAAGTAGATATTTACTCAACCCCCCACGAGGTCAGGTTGTGAAACACGGTCGGTTTAATGTGGGGAGACCGAGCGCGTACACCCGAGCAAAGAAAAAAAATTCCTCGAGCCCCGGCAACCGTCAGTGTCGCTGGCCTCGGTGCGTGCACAGATCCTTCTCTCTAGTGCAATGAGAAGACGCGGCCTCGGGTAGCTGTTCCCCAGGGCTGGTACTTCTCAGTATAATTTTCCTCAGTTGCGACTCTGTCCTTTGACGGAGTTGCCTCTGAGCGCACTCTGCTCAAAGACAGAGACACAGCTGAGAGATAATAAGTAGATGTGTCTTGACAAGGACATTCTTCATCTAACCTTGTAGACTGACGCTACACAATCAGAAACCAAGAACTCTAACAAATAGCAGAAACCACATCAATTGAGAACGTTCAACAGTAGCAACAACTAAAATGCATATCACATGTAAGTCGGATATTAAAGAATGGTATTATCAAGATATTCTACACTACTCGGATTAAATGGTTTTGGAAGAATAACATCATCAATACGAGAACGATCGATAACAGCTACTGGATTAAGGAAACTATTTTCCCGAAAAATTGAAAGATTTTATAAACTTTAACAGATAGTAGTACTGTCTACTAGGTAAATGAAAGTCGGATGTTTCCGCATAATGAAAATGGCTAATATTAACATTACCATTTTAGATGTCTACGACGATTGCTCACGTATATAATCTTACTTATTATAAAACGCAGATTGTGTGTATGTGTCTGTACGTTTATATATTGGATCGGATTTCCTACATTTTTCAAACGATTTTAACAAAACTTCACAGGACTGCGTAAAATTACATTGCGGTGGTTCTGACAGTTTTTGCACGAAATCAATTTGAAAACACGATAAAACAAGATTCTCTCACCAGAATGAAAGGGGGACAACTCATATCGAATTATACTTATTATAAAACCCGGGTTGTGTGTGTGTGTGTGTGTGTGTGTGTGTGTGTGTGTGTGTGTGTGTGTGTGTGTGTGTGTGTGTGTGTGTGTGTGTGTGTGTGTGTGTGTGTGTGTGTGTTCGTTTATATATGGGATCGGATTTCCTACATTTTTCAACCGATTTCAACAAAACTTCACTTCTTTTTTTTTTTTGGCAGGTAGTGTTTTTTATTGTCTTGCACACTTTTTTCTTTATTTTTACATTCAGAATGCTTTAAAAATTCCATTTACAAGACAAATGTTTATAATGAAATTCTATTTAATCGATAGACTCATAACGATTGAAAACAATGATTTTGTTTCAGTTTGGGTTTTACCAATTCGTAAAAAAACAAAAAAAAAAAAACCTAATTAAGACATGCGTGTCCGTCAACCTTAAACAATAATCTTTGTCAATTTTATTTTTCAGTCTTTATGATGGTCGATACTTGATCTATCTCTTACTGTTACATCCCCGGGCAACGCCGGGCTCTACTGCTAGTAATTATTAAGCGTTTCAGGGATTCTATGCGTAATTATTTATTGTAATGATTTCAAATAGAGGCCTACGCGATTAAAAAGGATGTAACTTTTCTACATACATCATATTGGTAAGAAAATTGCAAATAAATATTTATCTGTCTATATCTCCGAGATGAGGGATTATGATTACTTGAATTATTTACATTATTCGGACTGTTACCCTCATCTTAATGGTCATATTCACAACGTTTCGGCCGTTGTTCGCTCCGGCCATCGTCAGGTGACTGGAAATTCGAACCAAAGCCTTTATTTCGTTCACCGGGGTAGATTGTTCTAGTTCCACGTGACATGTCTCTTTCGGATGTCTCAGTTATTTTCTTTTAACTCAACTACCCAAGTTTTTGTTCATCACTGCTGTGGCCTGGTATTGAACTCACAACTGTTTGGGTCTAGACACTGGATCTGGACTCGGAGAGTTGAATTCAAGGGAAGTAACTGACTCATCCGGAAGAGTCATGGCACGTGGAACTTGAACAATCTACCCCGCTGGACGAAATTCTAATTACCTGAAGAAGGCCGGAGTGTACAACGACCTAAACGTTGTAAATATGATAATGAAGATGACCATAACTGTCCGAATAATATAAATAATGCAAGTAAATGAATATTTATTATCGAATGAATCCATTAGTTTTTTTATTTTATCAGTAATTTGTGGAATTATTTTCATTTTAATTCCTGTGCTATATTTTACAAAAGATTTTTCTTTCTACAAATCTCCATTCCGTGCCATATTCATAGGGTCGTATACTTCGAGTGTTTTAAATTCTAATTGACTATCAACCATCATAACTAAATAATTATTGGTTTAACAAATAAACTTCTTAATTGGTGATAAAGAAGACGGAATACATTTGATGGATTGATCATGATTCAATCTGCATTGTGTTTCACATTGCGACGAGGATTTGCTTCAATTTGCCAACTCATTGCAAGGAAATGCAACGATAAAAAACTATTTAACGAAGATAACAGTAAATATTGTGTAAGTTGTAGAAGGGGATTTCATTTTTATCGTTGCGGCATATTTTAAATAGGAAATGTCTCGGATTGAACATAATAAAATTTCTTCAGGTGGTTGCAATCTCGAACTTAACCCTTTATTTCGCTCACTGGGATAAACTGTTCTAGTTCCACGTGCCATTGATGTCAGTTATCTCCTGTTAATATCGCTCTGAAAGCTCTCCTCTGCCTTAACCGGTGATTGAACTCACACTCTTTGAGTCCTGTTACTGCATCTAACCAACGCCTTTATCCACTGTGCTATGTGTCCTTGAGGACATCTATGTATGAATTTCTGGGTATTATAAACCTAATCCCTTCAGGAAACATGCAACGATAATAGCAAAAAAATTGCAATATGAGCACTGGTAAAAATGGTGACAGGAGTTCAATATCCGTTTTTTTTCTTTTTTTTTTTTTAAACAAGCCTTTCTATTTTTGAAATGCTATTCAGAAAACCTTTTGGAAGGATGAAAAATCTTCTAATTATAGACAAATTCATTAATAAATTGAGTTCATCCTTTTGCCCATTAAATATGCTTACACATCGCATTTCTACCATATTTTCAATGTGAAAAACGCAATATTACAAGGTTCAACATTGCCTCGTATCTTATCTAGATATACAGAAAGTAGGATAAAATTAAGTCAAACGCGTAAACCTCCAAGAAAAATTATTTTTTTGGTCTTTTTTCATTATTTTATTACTTTTTTTTGCGACAGATGCAGCTGAGGTTACTAGTTGGGGTGTGCCTCAGTTTTAAGATACTGTCGAGGAGAACATCTGGAAAATTAAAAGGAAACACCCGCCAATCTTGCAAGTAAGTTCATTTCATTCTCTTTCCCTCTCTTTGTCTTAAGTGTTGCCATATTGCGCTGAGCAGTAGCACTGAACCCTGAAATAAGAACAAAGAACGAATTTATCGATAAAAAATGCGAAGAGATGTAAGAACAAGGGTAATTACAGGAGGAGAAGGAGGAGGTCAGAATAGAATAAAGAGTGAGAGGATGCACAGAGATGGAGGCAGAAAAGGCATTGAAATAAAGAAAGATGAGAGAGTTTGTGTATGAGAGAGAGAGAGAGAGAGAGAGAGAGAGAGAGAGAGAACAGAAGAAATAAAAAGGAAAAAGATATACAAGGTATATCCCCAGATAAAGCCCTGTATTATTTAAACCCTTCACGATTCAAAGATCAATTGGGTTACGGCATTAGTCCACTATTTGATTGAGAGGTGGGAGACTTTTCAACAATATAGGAAACGTCTCTATTTTTATTATGCTGTCAAACCATGACGATACATTTACAGGCAGTAAAACTGTGCGTCTCAGTAGTATTTGAACTGCATTTAAGACAAAGATTATTTCACGAGATGCAAGACACTTGTAAAATTACTGAGTGGAATCTAAAATAATCGCTGAACGATTCCGAAAATACTCTTGACGGAAAAAAAATTCACATTTTTGCATTCTGATTGGACACCAGTGGATTTTTCTAGGATGGTCCTCGCTAAAACCTACACGGTTCATTCATTGGAAACCATTTTTAACCAGTGAACTGAGACAGCGGTTGTATAGAGCTAACAGTTTAGATATTTCTGAACCAGTTTGGCACTATTCATGACATCCATATGAAAGTCTAGATCTGACGAGGATATTAAAAATTAGTTTTTAGGTTAAAGTTATTTTTTTATCAATTTGCATTGCTTTATGAAACTCTTCTCAGCACAGTGTAAGCATAAACATTTTAATATTCATTGTGAATATTCGACTTAAGAAAAAAACCAATCTGTCTCTTCTCTCCAAGCTATGAGGAGAGTGATTGGGATCTGTAGTCTCGGTCCACACAATTCTAGAGGAACTACAACTCAAAATTCAAAATCGGTTGGGCCTAACTACTCTAACCCTTAAAATCTACTTGCTTCGGAACGAAAAGCAATAATGACGAGGGTGATGATGTCGTAGCTTTAAACTGAAAAATAGAAATATATTATATTAAGAATGGTGAAGGCTAAGTACTATATCTTCTTTTAAGGTTATAAATCGTACTTTGCCTCTTATTCGCGATTTATGTATCTAAAGATATACAGATGATACCTGATAAGTAATACTAAACATTGAATATATTCATTCGTTCGTTTGTTAGAAAGAAAAGATTACTGAACTACTACGTGATATCTGTTCTCCTCTACGGCAGCGAATATTGAACGGTCTCCTCAAAGACGAAGAGGCTCAAGGCAACAGAGGTATGTTTCTACAGAAGGGTGCTAAGGATATCATGGAACGAGTGTGTGAGCAACGATGAGGTTTTGGGAAGGATGCAAACAAGGAGGAGGCTTATACTTAACATCAGGAAGAGGCAGCTGGAACTTCTGGGACACGTATTAAGAAAGGAGTGCTTGGATAACCTGATACTCACAAATCGAATAGCGGGAAAGAGAGACAAGGGAAAGCAACGCATAACATACCTGGCAGGCTTAAGCAAGTGGACGACAGAACATGGCCTGGTGGGGGAGTAGGAAAGAGACGAAATAATGAGAGCTACAATAGATAGGGTGAAGTGGAGAGCCATGATCGCCTACGTCCTGAAGGAACACGCAACATAAATGAATAATATTTATAATTACGGCCATGTTGGAACGTCGTTTCTTTTCCCATTATCGAGGTTAAGCATCGTTAAGCCTGGTTCGCACATAGATGGGTGACTGCTTGGGCATACCTAGGGTTGTAAGCACTGAAAGCGCGTTGTAATGAATAATAACTCGGAATGAGAAATCGGAGAGCCGAGTTCGAATTCAACTAGAGTTTGTTGCATTTATTTACGCGCAAATACGCTTGGGAAAAGCATGAATCCATCTCTTCCCCTTTCCCCGTTATGGAATATTTGGCCGGTAAGATTGGGGCCTCTAGCCTTGGCTGGCAATCAGTCTACCGCAGAAAATAACGGTAGTCTACTGTGGAAATTCTTCTTCCGAACGACATGATCGTCCAAGCACGTCTCATGATTGGCGCCTAAAAAAGGAAGTACTCACGAGGAACTAAGCAAGAAAATTGTGAGATAGATTCGATAAAATAAGCGATTAATTTAATCTTAACCAAAATGATTGAAAGCCCAACATCTTCCACGGGCGCGGCCTTCTACGAATCGCTAACAACACGATCATCAAATGATCCAGATCATCAAAATTATCCAGTACCTACACTCTTTTGAACTCACACCCATTCAAAAAAGCACTTGCGTTGCTTTGGGCACGTCCAGCTAATACCCATTGTAAAGATAGCTGGTCCAGGGAAAGCTGAACGTAGGCCAACATGAAAATTACGCCAGCAAGATGTCTGTAGAAGACGGATAAGGATCATAGCAATCAACACATACAAGTGGGAATTTGAAGCCTTGGAACGATCGTCCTGGTGATAAGAATTGCAGAAAGGCCTGTTCAAGTTCGAAGCGATATCTACCCAACGGTCAAAGGCGAAACGAAAAATTCAAAATTTGAAAGATTAACCACCAGACTGTGCAAACTTTGTGAGCAAACAGTCGGAAAGATTTCAATTCTTGAACAGGTTTATTAAACCATAACAGAAAATGAGCCTGAAACTTCACCCAGAGTACTATGGCCCCGCCGAGACTGACCCCCCCCCCCAAAAAAAAAACGCACTGATATAAAACACTGGGTATTTCATTTTATCTCACGAGCAAATGAATTAATTGCCGGTGCAAATATTTAATGTAAGACAGATATTATTAGGTTCTATGGCATCAGAAGAAGAAAATTCTCCACACGAAAGGAAGAACGTTAATTTGAAAGGAAGTTCAAAATGAATATCCAAAAACAAATTCTTAAACGAAGTAGGATAATATCGCTTTATTTATTGAATGTAACTGACTGATTGCTTAACAGATGAATAAATAACTTATTTAAAACTCACATAATTTTAATCAAATTTAAAGGAAAAATAAAATCTTAATGATTTACCACAAATACATTTAAAATGTGTAAATTCTGACCCAGTTAAAAAATTTGACCGTAAAATTGACTTTTAGGGCGTTATCTTATGCGTAGCTTAAAGGTCAAGTTATGCAACATTAATTTTCATTTTATTTGCCTTAAGCCGCTGTTCTACTTAGTTTGAAAACGAGAATTGTTCGAAGCGAGACTACATAATAAATTTCTTTTAATATTCCAAAATAAATGTTCTGACCATAGTGTGAAGCCGACTTAATAAAAACGATGCAAGAAGTTTCTAGTTCAAGAAACCATAAATATTTACCAAAATTAGTTCATCGAAAATTTCGCCAAGATAAAATACTGACACCACCAAGGAAATTCTACTCAGAATGACAGGCTTTGACAAATGAATATTGGAAATGCTTAAATTTAAATAGTTCTTTTTTGGTTAAGAAATATATGTGAAGTGGAGGCCAGACGTATCTGTTGTCTGTACAGATACTTATCCAAATATTTCTAATTAAAAAAATAAGTTAGGCTAGGGATAAAACTAAAGAACATAAATTAAATTTTTGTTTTGATTTTTGAAAAGAGTATAGAAATGTTCTGCATACCTTCTCCCTACCCTGAAAAGGAAATTTAGCGAACGTTACAAAAGTTCTTATTCCCACCAGTCGGAACAAACAGCTTACAAGAGTCTCTATACACCCGTCAGAATTGCATCTTCTCTTAGAGCCGTCTATAAGAAACTATTTCTGTACACATGTGACTCGGCTGATCGGTCTTTAAAGGTCACACGACAAGCCAATCTGCTTACTAATTGAATTGGAATGTGTATCGTTTTCGACAAAATTTATTTTCCCTAACATTTTTATCACAGTGTTTCAATTGATGCCATTGTTCTTTTGGTATCTAATGTATTTAGGATTATCAGAAAATTTTCAGTAAGATCATTTTTTCGTTCAGTCAATTAGAATATTTCTATTCTTTTCAGTCTGTCAGGTCTGACCTACGCCCAAGGGAGATTTTAACCTCTTCTGAATACGTTTTATTTCCATAGCAGTGGGTCCTTTTTCATCAGTGATGATCTAGCCTTACTAGGCTCTACAAGGACGATAAACCATTGACAGATTGATTTGTAATAGTTGTAAATATTCAGTTACCGTGTCCCTTCAGAATGTGGGAAATAATGGCTCTGAACAAAGTTTATCTGTTTGGAAAGCCACCCACACTGAGTTCTGCGATCCATTGACACACGCTAATCAGGTAGATGTCTTGCTGCCTTCCTCTGTTCCTTTTGCATTCGATATATTCTCTGAGTGTTAATTTATCTAAATGATCCTTCCTCTTTTAGAAATTTCTTTCTGATTCTGAAGTGAATCAATATTAATATCGTTTTTGTTCGATGTAACGAAAATTACAATAGATTGCATGTTCAATAATCAAATTGTAAAGTTTGATATTTTTACATTGCTCGGACTATCATCCTCATTTTTGTTGCCATATTTATTACAACGTTTCGGACGTTGTACGCTCCGGCCTTCTTCAGGTGGTTGGAATGTCGAAGTGAACCCTTTATTTCGCTCGCAAGGACACATGACACATTGGATAAAGGCGTTAGGTAGATCCAGTGACAGGACCCAAAGTGTGTGAGTTCAATACCTGGTTATGACGGTGGAGAACTTAGGGAGGGGAATTATCAGGAGATAACTGATAACTGACATCCATTAGACATGGCATGTGGAACTATAACAGTCTAACCCAGCGAGCAAATTAAAGTGCGACATTTCAACCACATTATTTTTGTTGCCATATTTATCACAACGTTTCGGCCATTGTACGCTCCGGCCTTCTTCAGTTGGTTGAAACGTCGAACTGGTTCGCTGACTATCTTCCTCAGATTCTGACTGTTCTTAGCGACCCGTTTCCTTCACTATGGTCAGCTCCGAATACCTACCTGGGTTTTGCGCGGAAATGTACTCAGTAACACGAGCTCCGAGCTTCTCAACAGCGCGGACGTAACTTGCCCTATATAATCAGGTTCCAGAAGCGACTATTTTAACTTTGAGTTCTGTTTGTACAGAATTGGAAGTAAGTTTACTTATGTATTGAAATTAGTAAGATTTATTTATATGTGTCTTTTACTTGTTTGTGCTTCACATATTGGCCGTAAGATATAGGAGTTTATATCTTATAAATGTAACGAATCCGACTGAAATTCGAACCGAACTCAGCTCTCCGATTCCTTATTCCGAGTTGTTATCCATTACATCAAGCGCACATCCAAGATTACAGGACCTGGCTCGTCTTTGATTTACGGGAATTGATGTTTCGGTCTGATATTGTCTTAATCCAAGTATTTTATTATGAACATCGATAGTTGTAAATCATATTCAGGTGAAGTATCTTCATTACTCAAAGTTTTTCGTAAAATGGGTTCTCTGGATGCTGACGGATTTAATGAATTCGGCGAAGATGATTGCTCACCAATACGGATGTAGGACACCTTCAGTGGACAGTGATTCACCAATGATATTTCGATCAGAAAAAGAAATTACATATGGTTCACAAAGCAGCCAATAAACATCTACGTAGCGGCTATACATATGATCATTCCTCAGTGGAAGACAACAACTGTAAAAGAATGCGTGTCTGTCGAGGACTAGATTTGGAATCTTGAGGTTTTGTCTTCATAGTGATATGTTTTATTTGCTTCTATGATTAAATCTCTCTTAAAAATAAAAATGCCATTACTTTTGACCGAAAACCATCTATACAAGTCTATATTATAAAGTCCGACAATTATTTTTAAGACATTTTTATGTATATACATTTTTTTACAAAAAATGTGTGACGTCATTTGTTTACATTTGGATACACATCGAACAGATATGAATGTACGTGAGAAAATCACAGAAAACTGTAGTTTAACAACAGTAAACTCGACCTTGCTAACCGAAACGCTCCTCTGTGGCGAAATCGGTAAAAATACGTCAGGCTATATGATGGTTCCGTATAGGATACAAGTTCGATTCCTGCCGGAGGACGCATATTTTCTATGAAAATTTCTCGGACATTCAGGCCGGTAAATGTTGTTAATACTGTTTATTAGAAACAGAGCATTTACTTAAATATTTGTATCTATAAAAAAGAATGTATAAACATAAAAATGTCTTACAAATAAGTCTATAAATTAAAATATTGTGTATTATATCTATATTGTTGATCTATTCAGATAGATGGAGTGTGACAGCTCAGGAATGCATTCCATCTTAGGGAAGGAAAACTTTGCTGCCTGGCGGTTATATCTAAGCCCGGAAAGGGCTATAGAGGCAAATCATGTCGGAAAACCGGAGTGAAGTGTCTAAGGCGGTACATTGTCAACACTGACAATTTTTCCGCAACTCCTGCAGCCAATTCAGCCCCAAATTTAATGCTCTGTATTCTTTCGGATCTGATTGGTACGTCAAAGATTGGGGTCCATGAAGTCTGCGCAGTGCACAGCCTCCATATACCATCGCCTAAGCCTGTGCCCCGACAAGGTCACCTCAGTCTGAGCACCAAAGGATTGAATTTTGACTGAACAGGGCGCTCCATTTATCTCGCGAGATAAGTTGACGGTAATTAACCATATCTTATAATACTATATATATATATATATATATATATATATATATATATATATATATATAAGAAAAATAGTATGAGAACATGTAAAAATATTTTTGTGACACATTTCATCCGTTAGGATTTCATTGGACTGGGCTTTGTTGATGTTGCCACGTCTACAACCTATTCTGTTGTCACAGTGTGGGATAGTCAGAGACAAAGGTGACGGAGAGAAAAAGAAAAAAGATTACAAATAAATTTAGCTAGATTTAAAAAAAAAAATCGTTCAAAAATAAATGAAATATTTTTTATTCAAAAATATTCTTTGAAAAATTTTGAAACTACAAGCGTCTCTCGTTTCGTGCGCATGTGTAGACGTGACAACAAGCCCAGTTCGATGAAATCCTAATGGATGGAACGCACCACAAAAAACTTTTTTTAATTTGTCATAATAATTTTCTAAATATTGTTGATATATAAAATTATACATACACACACAAACACATACACACAGACACAGACACACACACACACACACACACACACACACATATATATATATATATATATATATATATATATATATATACAAGTATAGGGTTGGTGTATACGGAATAAATTCCAATAACCAACAAATACTTTTCTTAAAAGAGTGCTCAATACAGTGAAGAGCAAATGTAATTAATATATATATATATAGAGAGAGAGAGATAGATAGATAGATAGATAGATAGATAGATAGATAATATTAGTGGTAAATATACATACATATGCAAAATATATAAATACCCATACATGTATATTTTTTGAATAAAAATTCCAAGAGGATAGAATCCAGGTAGAACTCAATGTCCAGGACAGAGTAAGGATATAATAAAAAGGCTTAAATATATATATATATATATATATATATATATATATATATATATATATATATATATATATTAAATATTATATTTAGGTTGTGTGTATTAAAATTAAATATAAAATAAACAAAGAATCAAATGAAGAAATCTCATTGCAACAAATTATCATCATAATCTCTGTATTTGACAATAGTAATCATTAGTGCATGATTCCTATCTGGCTCCAGTACTTTGAACCTAAATGCCAAAACCATACGGACATGCCAATCCACCGAAATCTGATTCTACGAGTGAATGTTAAAAGTTCCTTGAAGTGCACATGAAACAAACGACTCCGTTTTTCAGCGAGATCAACAAAAACGCATTCTGCTCCAAACCATTGAACGCTAATAGTAAATATTTTGGGGTCACATAACTCGAAAAGAATAACTGAGTGGGGACTTTTCCGTGGTTTAAACGCCTCGGGAAGACGGCTTACCAACTTTCTTCTTCTCTAAACAATTCTTGGACACGATACAGCACAGTGGACCTCTCTAATTTTGGCCCATATCACCCACGGTACGATGACGATTGCAATATTAAAAGTTATATTAGGTACAAGTACTGGTAGTCTATGTCGTCAGGATTAATATTAACCTAAGACACACCAACTTCACATATAATTTGGAGACTTTTTAGGATGGAAAATGATGAGGACATTTTATGTCATCAACTAGAGTAGTCACATTTAATTTATTATGGACTTGCAGCCAATGCGTTCACGTTGAGAATACATTATAGCCAAATTTTGAAGGTTCCTCAATGTTTTTTTAGTAAAGAGAGCCTCAATCAGTCGAAAATCACAATTCCTCGTTTTAACCTTTGAAACCATAAATATAAATCTAAGCGATAACATATATTTTTTATTTCTTTTTGCTGACAAATCAACTTCCTTACTATCTTCCGCTATACATATATACGTATATACTGAATAAATGTAACTCCGACGGATATATTTTGATAAGCATAAAAACTTATTTCATTCTCTTAATATTTTAATAATGACACTGTTAAAACTGAATAATGAGGTGTGTTAAGCTATTAGGCTGGAGTCATCAATTGATATCTCACTGGAGATTATTGGATATCATCAATTTATGATTTAAACCTTTTTCCAAAGTTACAGGTATCATTAATCTAAGACTAGAGTCTAAGTGTTTTAATAACATCTCTTGGATTCATGATGTTACTACATTCTGGGATTTACCATATTACGGCGTTTTCTGGAGAATTTGCCTGCGAATTAATCTCGAAGAAGTAAAAGACAGTGCTATGTTTGCATGCATACATCACGAAGAGAAGAGTGCTGGGAATTTTGACAGATTAGACGAATAAATGTACAACACCATTCTGCAGTGAATGATGCAAGAAATATTTTACTAGTAAAAATGTTTATGAACTTATCATTTGTTCTTATTTATTTTATTTTTATAATTGTTATGGTCCAAGTTCCTTGTAGCACGGTGATGGTCCAAGGTTAGAACCAATGAAAGAATAACACGAACACAGGTATGGAATAAAAGATATATTACAACAGAAATATAATACAAAGAAGTAGAAGTATTAGTAATGACTATCAGATTTGGTTAGGGTAAACTATGTTGTTTCGACAAGTATCACTATTCCAATGTCCTTACAATATGCTCTAATTATCTCTCCTCGTCTTACAATAGTTATTTATTCGTACGGTGGTACAAAATGTGAAACAAGGCCAAAAAGGGGGTTGGGGAAGGACGGTCTTCTTCTGTCTTAATTCTAAACTTAGCTAGTCACAGACACGGACCCAAACATACCAAAAATATTCATATCACCAAAACAAAACATTCACTCCTACCTTTCTTACTGCGTCCACCATAATACCTAAAAATTCTCTATGAAATCCTAACTAGTCCCCATATGTACATTTCAAAGTCTGTGGTGGGAGGGGAAATAACAACAATTTAAAAACCCAATGATTATTTACAATATGATTTAATACTATTTACATAAAACAAAATAGGGCTAGTAATAAAAGCCCCCACAATCCCTAAATGTGACAGAAACATCAGTTAACTGGACGAAATAAATGCGGGATTATAACATTATAAAAAACAAACACGCCCACAAACACGCACTCATTTAGACACAATAACAATTACGAAAACACACACACGAAACGAAAGTTATCCCGCAACAACCAGAGAACGTATATCACTGACCACCTAACGAGGGAGGGGATGGGGAATTAAACAAAAGAAAAATAGGGACAGACATAAAAGGGGCCAATGAGTATGCATACCCTAGCTAAAGTAAACCAGAAACGGGAAAGTAAAGATTCAAAATAAAACCTAAACTAGCCTAATATCGGAGCGGGCTGCCTCTGTTCAACCCTGATAGGACAAAATTCTGTGCCTAACCGACATCCAAGTGCCACTCCAGGTCAGCCCTTTTCACTCTACACATTCGCGTAAGATTTACCCACCTTTTGCCGAATTCTGATGAAGAGAGTCGTCGCCTTTCCGTCCCAATCTTGTCTTTAAGCAGATGCCTAAAGTACAAGATCAGTTGAGAAGAGGTGAACTTCTCAACTCCATAGAATCCCTTCTGACGTGTCGACCAAATCACGACTCTCAAAACTCCTAGCAAGCAGTGGAACACATAAAGTTCAGCCTTCGTCAATGGCGGTGCCACATTTCTACAAACAGAAGAGGCCTCAAGGACAAAGAACTTTCCGTGCAACATGCGAAACATGAGGCCTTCAACAAACTTACACAACGGAGCTACCAACTTGCATTGAAAGAAGACGTGACCTAGGGTCTCGACTTTCCCACTACAACGTCGGCAGTTTGGATATTTCTCCAAACCCGCTGCGCAAAACTTTTTGGCGACCCAGAAGGCCCCACGCATCACCAGCCAGGTGAAGGAATGCCTCATCGTTATTGAGACATTTCAACCCGGAAGCCCAAGTCCAGATCGAGTGAGCCTCCTGCTTCGTAAGACCGAGATCGTCAATCAGATCATCATGAACGGCCCCCCTAACTAATACTTGATATAATGCCCTACAAAACAACGCCTGGACGTTGGAGAGGCCATCCGACGCCCGTAAGAGGCGTTACAGAGCAAGAATACATTCACGATAGGAGCACTCCGCTCAGGGTAAACGGCGGGTCTCCTCCTCGCACGAGTGCACACTTCTCAAGGATGGGAAATTTTGACGGGCGTCTTTCTTCCAGAAGGCGCCCTCCTCATCCGGTCCGCGACACAAACGATCTAGGAACCCGATGCGAAGCATATAGAGACGGATCTCGATGGTAGGCATACCTAGACCGCCTTCAGATGGATGAAGGCAACAGATCTCCTGAGAGACTCTGGCAGCATTGCCTCCCCACAAGAAGGAGAACAAGAACTTCACTAACTGCAGCAAAGTGTCAGACGGAAGTGGAAGTACAGAGAGTCGGTAAAGGAGAATCGGGTAGATATGTGAAACACATACCTCCGCCCTCCCCTTTAAGGAAAGATTCCTCCGAGACCACAAATTAATTGCGATCTCGGCCTTCCCTTGTACCTCCTACCAATTCATTCCCAACTGGATATCTGGACCGAACCAGACGCCGAGTATCTTGACCGGTCCATACGTCCAGTGGAAAGGTCCGGAAAGAGAAACTTCCTTCCACGCACCCAACCGCAAGCCAACAGACTTATCGCGGTTGATCTTGGCCCCTGTCACCATCTCATAACCACTGATTTCTTTGCTGACTTCGTTAATCTCGGCTCTGCTCGACACAAGAACCAAAACGTCGTCAGCATAGGCAGAATACCTGGCCGCTCCTCGTCTTACAATATCGTCATACCTCTTGA
>CAHIKZ030000577.1:305000-375000 GCA_903632075.3 Acanthosepion pharaonis | reverse complement strand
AAGTCAATGTTTCAAACGCATACACGTGTCGATGTCATACAGTATTAAGATTATCATATCTCAAAATTTCTGAAAAAAATAATTTTAAAAGATAAAGAAAGAGAAAAAGAATGAATGATTGAAAAAAGAAAGAAGGAATGAATGAAAGATAGAAGGGGATATAGAATCAATGACTAAAAAAAGAAAGTGTGAGAGAGAAAAAAATGAAAGATAGTAAAAGAATTAATAAATGAAAAGTAAAAAAAAGAATGAATGAGGGAATGAATGACTGAATACATGAATGAAAGAAAGAATTAATGAATGAAAAGTAAAAAAGAAATGAATGAATGAATGACTGAATACATGAAAGAAAGGATGAATGAAAGAAAGAATTAATGAATGAAAAGTAAAAAAAGAATGAATGAAGGAATGAATGACTGAATACATGAATGAAAGAAAGAATTAATGAATGAAAAGTAAAAAAGAAATGAATGAATGAATGACTGAATACATGAAAGAAAGGATGAATGAAAGAAAGAATTAATGAATGAAAAGTAAAAAAAGAATGAATGAGGGAATGAATGACTGAATACATGAATGAAAGAAAGAATTAATGAATGAAAAGTAAAAAAGAAATGAATGAATTAATGACTGAATACATGAAAGAAAGGATGAATGAAAGAAAGAATTAATGAATGAAAAGTAAAAAAAGAATGAATGAGGGAATGAATGACTGAATACATGAATGAAAGAAAGAATTAATGAATGAAAAAAGTAAAAAAAAAATGAATGAATTAATGACTGAATACATGAAAGAAAGGATGAATGAAAGAAAGAATTAATGAATGAAAAGTAAAAAAAAAATGAATGAATGAGGGAATGAATGACTGAATACATGAATGAAAGAAAAGAATTAATGAATGAAAAGTAAAAAAGAAATGAATGAATGAATGACTGAATACATGAAAGAAAGGATGAATGAAAGAAAAGAATTAATGAATGAAAAGTAAAAAAAAGAATGAATGAGGGAATGAATGACTGAATACATGAATGAAAGAAAAATTAATGAATGAAAAGTAAAAAAAAGAAATGAATGAATTAATGACTGAATACATGAAAGAAAGGATGAATGAAAGAAAGAATTAATGAATGAAAAGTAAAAAAAAGAATGAATGAGGGAATGAATGACTGAATACATGAATGAAAGAAAGAATTAATGAATGAAAAGTAAAAAAGAAATGAATGAATTAATGACTGAATACATGAAAGAAAGGATGAATGAAAGAAAGAATTAATGAATGAAAAGTAAAAAAAGAATGAATGAAGGAATGAATGACTGAATACATGAATGAAAGAAAAAATTAATGAATGAAAAGTAAAAAAAAATGAATGAATGAATGACTGAATACATGAAAGAAAGGATGAATGAAAGAAAGAATTAATGAATGAAAAGTAAAAAAAAAAAATGAATGAGGGAATGAATGACTGAATACATGAATGAAAGAAAAAATTAATGAATGAAAAGTAAAAAAGAAATGAATGAATTAATGACTGAATACATGAAAGAAAGGATGAATGAAAGAAAGAATTAATGAATGAAAAGTAAAAAAAAGAATGAATGAGGGAATGAATGACTGAATACATGAATGAAAGAAAAGAATTAATGAATGAAAAGTAAAAAAAAATGAATGAATTAATGACTGAATACATGAAAGAAAGGATGAATGAAAGAAAAAATTAATGAATGAAAAGTAAAAAAAAAAATGAATGAAGGAATGAATGACTGAATACATGAATGAAAGAAAGAATTAATGAATGAAAAGTAAAAAAAATGAATGAATGAATGACTGAATACATGAAAGAAAGGATGAATGAAAAGAAAGAATTAATGAATGAAAAGTAAAAAAAGAATGAATGAAGGAATGAATGACTGAATACATGAATGAAAGAAAAATTAATGAATGAAAAGTAAAAAAAAATGAATGAATGAATGACTGAATACATGAAAGAAAGGATGAATGAAAGAAAAATTAATGAATGAAAAGTAAAAAAAAAGAATGAATGAGGGAATGAATGACTGAATACATGAATGAAAGAAAGAATTAATGAATGAAAAGTAAAAAAAAAAATGAATGAATTAATGACTGAATACATGAAAGAAAGGATGAATGAAAGAAAGAATTAATGAATGAAAAGTAAAAAAAGAATGAATGAGGGAATGAATGACTGAATACATGAATGAAAGAAAGAATTAATGAATGAAAAGTAAAAAAGAAATGAATGAATGAATGACTGAATACATGAAAGAAAGGATGAATGAAAGAAAGAATTAATGAATGAAAAGTAAAAAAGAACGAATGAGGGAATGAATGACTGAATACATGAATGAAAGAAAGAATTAATGAATGAAAAGTAAAAAAGAAATGAATGAATGAATGACTGAATACATGAAAGAAAGAATTAATGAATGAAAAGTAAAAAAAGAATGAATGAGGGAATGAATGACTGAATACATGAATGAAAGAAAGAATTAATGAATGAAAAGTAAAAAAGAAATGAATGAATGAATGACTGAATACATGAAAGAAAGGATGAATGAAAGAAAGAATTAATGAATGAAAAGTAAAAAAAGAACGAATGAGGGAATGGATGACTGAATACATGAATGAAAGAAAGAATTAATGAATGAAAAGTAAAAAGAAATGAATGAATGAATGACTGAATACATGAAAGAAAGGATGAATGAAAGAAAGAATTAATGAATGAAAAGTAAAAAAAAAAAATTAGAATGAGGGAATGAATGACTGAATACATGAATGAAAGAAAGAATTAATGAATGAAAAGTAAAAAAGAAATGAATGAATGAATGACTGAATACATGAAAGAAAGGATGAATGAAAGAAAGAATTAATGAATGAAAAGTAAAAAGGAATGAATGAATGAAAGAAAGAAAGAATGAATGAATGAATGAAAGAAAGAGAAAGATAAAAACCGAATAACTGAGTGAATGATTGACTAAATAAATGAAAGGATGAAATATTGAAAAAAAGAAAGATAGTAAGTAAGAAAAAAAAAATGAAGAAAGAAAGACAACCATATTAAATGTTTTATGATCTTGGACACCAAGCAAATGAATTTCAATTATCAATTCATTTGTAATGCACCTATAGAGTGAGAAATTAAAAATTGATTCTTAAACAAAATCATTCGGACTGTAAATCTATTTTGCGTCTACGCTGTGTTTGTTTCTTTTTTTTATTATCGCTTCAATAAAATTGTATGTTTTACGTTTATGACTTCACAATATAAACTCAGATATACAAACATGCAATATATTTATATACATAAATATGTATCTTTAACTTCTGTCATCTAAACAGGCGTATAAAAATATAAATAAGTAATAAAGGCGCTTCTGAATTGGGAAATAAATAAACTCGCTAATAAATTTAATGATAAGATCCAATCATGTCGAAAAACGAATTTGAGTGTTTATCTTACGAAGTCATATTAATGCCACCCGAGAAGAGACATTGGGACTATGGTGCAAACTCCAGAAAAAAGTATGTATCGCACTGGCTGAACTCTTTGATAACGTCCAACTATGGCAGGGAGTAGAAACAGGGGCGATGGAGGAATTAAACAACTGACCTGACAACCTATGAATTATTTTGAGACCTGGGAGGTTTCGAATTATGTAACAAGTAATCAACAAATTCGGTTAGGCGGGAGTGATGTCGGGGCGTACTGGTTAACAAGCGGGTCTCTCAGATGATTAATCGTAAAAAGTAAGTTCAATCATCATTGGGGGCTTTTATTTGTAATTTTATGCCAAAACTGAACTATGCTTTGTATTTTAAAAGAGTATCTTGATATTTAGGTAAAAGTTAGTGATCCACTCTCGTCAACCATGAGTATAGTTCAATTCTCACTGTGACAGGGGGTCAAAACAACACTTAGCCTTTTGGGATCTTCGGCATGGTGCAATTAATGAAATGGTCTAAATAACCACTAGTATGGACCTACAGAGTAAAGAATATAATCTTCAATATGTTCTCCATATTAGTGGTCTTGTGCGAGAAATATGCTAAGCTTGGTAAATAAAACGTGACATAAGTTCTGGTCATCGTCCAGATCTTTGACTACATAATACAAAACTACTTAACAACAGTGACATTGACGGAACTTAGTTTAGTATGGCACAAGACAAATGGGAGCATATCGGTTATAGAAACACGTTTCGGTTTATATACAGCGCGTCGTGCCTCCAAAAAAAGAATTTGACATAATTTAAAATGTGAATAACTCTGTAACTACATGTTCGAGCAAACGAAATTAAATAGGATTCATGCTGAACAATAAAACATTTATTTATCAAAATTCGAACAAGAGATTCAAAGAGATATAGATTGTATAACATATTTCACAAAGATTCACAAATATTCAATATGCCCACTACCTATGACACGACACACAAGTCGGTAGTCCAGCTCATGCCAAACACATTGTAGCATGTCTTCCATAACATTCTCTAGCGCTTCAAACAGACTTTTATTGATTAAAATGTACGGGAAGTTAGATCGCGCGTGCCAGTAATAATAACAATGTGCTGTTCAACTGATCACCACGTTCACCCGACTTGACACCTTGGGATATTTTTCTATGGGGCTATGTCAAAGGAGAGGTCTATATACCCACTCTTCCTACAAGCCTAGAGGAACTTAAAGAATCACTGAGGAGAATGTTACGCAAGGCATGCTACAACGTGTTTGGAAGTAGCTGGACTAACGAGTTCGTGTCACAGATGGCTCGCATATTGAACATTTGTGAAGCTTTTTGAAATCGGTTAGAAAATCTACATCCATTTGAATAGTGATTTTCCAAACGTAGCTTAGATGTGGCACAAGGCCGAAAGTATAGGGCACCCAGTGAGGATCGAACTCACTACTCGGTCGTAACTGTTCTAGCGCGACAAGCTTGCTAACCATTACACCGCCCCGAGGTTCCCATACATCCATTTGAATATCTTGATCGAATTTTGATAAATAAATGTTTTATTGTTCAACATGAAGCCTATTTAATTTCGTTCGCCCTGACATGTAGTTACTTAGATATTCACATCTTAAATTATTTCAATTTTTGAGGGACGGCCTCTATTTATTTCTCACTAGGTGATCTATCCGACGTACCTAAGTTATTTATCTGAAAATAGACGACGAGTTAACATTAAACTTGAAATTATATTTTAGAGAAGAGTTCCGTCAATAATTAAAGGTTAACTGAGAGATACAAAGAGATTCCGTTCCGAAAATCTGATTTTAAGTCAACTTTAGGATATTTGAATTCGTCTAGCCGTGAATAGAGTAGAGTCAATTAACATCAACATCTTTTAAGAATCTGTTAGGTTGATAAACCGTAAAGATAAAAAAGATATTTGTTTCTATTTCTTTTCTAAATAAAGAAAGTATTGTAAAAATCAGCATATTTAGAAGATGGATGTTTTTGTCTCTATCAGATTTCACAAATCATGGCTCTCTACAACTTCCTATCTTTTGTAAACCCCAAACAGTGTTCTGGCATCAGTTTAAGCAATATCCTTAAGGATGTTACTCGATTATTTTCTCTACTCCCAATGCTGCATAGCAGGGTTAATATTACGTTGCAGTATAATCATCAAATATTCAAGTGTAATGTCAATTGACATCTTCTGATGTCTTGATCTTGTTCCCCGTCCTTCTCTTTATCTTCTCCTCAACCACCCCCATTTATTCTTGCTCTCACCTACTGTAACCGCTTGCGTGCTAGTGGCACTCCCGCCTAAATAAAATAACATGTCAGAATCGATACTGTGATCATAGTTTCTCTTAATGAAATCTATATTTTGATTTCCATTTCTTATAATATTTGATAAAGGAACCTGATTCTTTCTTCAAGTTCAGCTGAAAAGTGTATATAAACGAAATACACATAATAGCGACCGAAGACCAATAAAGCTGGTGAAATATATTGTTTGGTTTGGTTTGTTTTACGGCATATCAACCACAATGGGTCATTTAATGCCGACAACTTTTTTTTTCAAAAATCTATTTCTGTTAATATGTTTTTCCTCAAAAATGTATAGCTGGTAATATTATTTTTCCGAAAATTATAGCTAATAATATTATTTTTTTTCGAAAACGTATAGCTGATAATATTATTTTTTCAAAAACTTACAGCTGGCAACATTATTTTTTTAAAAACGTATTATCAGAGGCGATAAACTACGTTCAACAGCAAATTGGATGTAGTTTATCGTCTTACCCAGTCCGCGGATGTAGTTTATCGTCTTACCCAGGACGCGGATGTAGTTTATCGTCTTACCCAGGACGCGGATGTAGTTTATCGTCATACCCAGGACGCGGATGTAGTTTATCGTCATACCCAGGACGCGGATGTGGTTTATCGTCTTACCCAGGATGTGGATGTAGTTTATCGTCATACCCAGGACGCGGATGTAGTTTATCTTCTTACCCAGGACGCGGATGTAGTTTATCGTCATACCCAGAACGCGGATGTAGTTTATCGTCTTACCCAGGCCGCGGATGTAGTTTATCGTCTTACGCTGGAGGCGGATGTAGTTTATCGTCATACCAAGGAAGCCAATGAATGTGACAGCATTTATGATAACCCAATATCAAATCATTTCTGTCTTATCGATATAATGTTTTATACAGATATAAACTCATTTCAATCTAGAAGCCTGTTAAATACCAATACCAAAGTTCTCTGCAGCTTTAGCCCAAATTTTCGATTTGTTTAAATTAAATTCGTATCATAATTATTCACTCATTAAAAAAATTGTTGTTTGTATGGAACGCTTTATACATTTGAACTGTAAGTAGCACTGGCTAATCGGTCAATAATTGTCAAATGTCTCCTTTTAAATAAACGGCTAGATTTTATCATTTTGCATTCATTTTCTTTTAAAAGGATTGGAATTATTTGTCAAATAAGTATTACTATACGGTATGTATTTATTTTCTTTTTTTAAAACATTTCTCCCGAAGCATGCAAGCGGAATGCCACTAGCGCGCAAGGGTTTACAGAGAGTGGGAGCGAGAGTAAAGAGGCGTGATAGAGGAAAAGATGAAGAGAAGGATAGGGGATAGATCAAGGCATCTGGAGACTTTGATTGAGATTACATTGGAATAGTTGGACATTATAGCTATCATGAAAACAAGTAATACGAAGGGAATTCCAGAGACGGGAGATGCGAGACATGAAACTCGTGGAGTAGAAGAGACGGCTCCATTTAACAGTTTCGACAGTAAAAGGGTGGGACCGAGATGCCAGTCTAGTTGCACGTTTAAATTCATGCAGTCTGGGAAATAGGGAAAGTAGCTTGTCGGAGCAGTTACCGTGAAAGTATTTGCAAAAAAGACAGAGGGAGGCGACGGCACGTCAGTGAGATAGTGACTGTAGACGAGATACCAGATCAGGGCCAATCACATTGCATAACCGTCTCTGGATTTTATCGAGGACCTTAAGACGAACAGCGGGTGCACCAGACCATATATATATATATATATATATATATATATATATATATATATATATTAATTATTTATTTAAAATAGGATTCCAAATCGCGACATAAGAAGTCTCATGTTTCAAAACAAGAGCCGAAAACTTCAATATAATTATTAAAATGAAAAAAATTTCGCTTTAACTCAATTTAATTTATGATTTGGAATCATATTTTTAAATAAATAATTATATTTTTGCTCTACTTTTGTATCGAGCACTATTTTTTTTTAAAATAATAACTAAAATACTAAGGGACTTTGGATTATTTACCTAACCAGTTCCTTCCTATTTTCTATATATTTTCATATATATATATATATATATATATATATATATATATATATATTTGGTTGGATAGATGTGAGTTTGGGACTCTGGGTTTCACGCTTTAGCGATCGTCAGACAAACTGATTAATTTTTTAAAAAATTTGGGTGTATATAGATTGTGTGTATTGATGTTATTGTGGAAGTGGTGGGGGAAACTTCGTCGCTTATGTCATCGTACTAACGCAAACATCGATGTATGCAGACACATATACATACATCTACAATATGTGATATTTTATATATATATGTCTCATAAGAAACTGTATTCCTGTCGAAAACATAAATAATTATTTACATTTTTCAGAATGTTATCCTTAACTTTATTGCCATATTCACGAAATTTCAACCGTTGTACATTCCGGCCTTCTTCTGGTGATATTTGTTACAATTTCAAACTAAAGCGATTCTTCTAATTCTACGCCTTTGCATATCCCAGTTTTAAGTTAATTCCCCTTGATAACTCAACTATCCAAGTTTTTCTTCCTCCTGCTTTGGCCAGATATTTAATTCACAATTTGTTGGTCAAGTCAATTTTTGGATCAAGCAACCATGCTTTTATACACTAGGGCATATGTTAGAGACACCACCGTAAATCTCTTACAGACAAATTTAACCCAGCATATAATAATTGTACCTAATGCTTTTGAACAGAAGTAGATGTTTATCCCTTGTTTCTTGTCTATGATTGGTTTTCCAGTTCTAAAGTCTACTTCAATGGTATACTTCTAACGTGTTCAGCTAAACACGGAATCTTTATTTGCTATTTGTTTGTTTGTTTTTTTTTTCCTCAACAGGAGTTGATAGGTTCCCCGATTGTTCGATTCACATTCCTTGCCAATCATTTGATCAGCCGTATAGGTTTTATTCTTGTTTACTATTTGGGATTCAGTTTATGCTTCCTTTTAAAGTTTTCTCATTCTATTTCGTTCCCAGTAGCCTTTTGCGTCTTAGTGGCATTATTGCCTTGCTTGGAGTGAATTATTTAAAAGAAAAATTCGATATGCAACATATTTGTCGAAAAAAACAGAAATACTATACACATCACGTAACGCAGACACCGTTTGCACATAATGGACTCTGTTATAGACTAGAAAACAAAGAAGATGCATAACATCGATTATGAACACGGCTACGATTTGAAGGCCACATTTCAGCAATTTTTAGATTGGCTAGAAGAGCATTTAGATACCATGTCTGAGTAAAATTCTGGAAAATAGTAAACAGTTTGCCTGGCAGTATTCGGAATAAATAAAGAATTTTAAAAAATTCTACACGCATTAGAGAAAAGAACACACTTCATTATCTGTCTATATTTCTGAGATGAGGTATTATGTACATTATTTACATTATTCGGACTATTGTCCTCAACTTTGTCGCTATATTTAAGGACACATGGCACAGTGAATAAAGGCGTTAGTTAGATCCAGTGACAGGACCCAAAGAGTGTGAGTTCAATCCCCGGTTAAGGCAGTGATGAACTTTCAGAAGGAAATTAACAGGAGATAACTGATAACTGACATCTTTTATATATGGCACGTAGAACTAGAACAGTCTACCCCAGTGAGCGAAATAAAGGGTTCAGTTCGAAATTCCAACCAACTGAAGAAAGCCGGACCGTACAACGGCCAAAACGTTGTAATAAATATGGCGACAAAGATGAGGACAAAAGAACACACTTGTTCGCATACAAAAAATATCATGAAAAAATTATCGTGTCAGATTTGTTTAACAAAAAAGTATAGGCAAATATATATTTATAGTTAAAATGTTTAGAGTGATCACATATAGCAATAATCTTCAACGGAATGTAGAAAGCATTGGACGACCGTTTCACCCTATTCGGAAGTCATCCGATGCGCGCGTACACTACCGAGAATCGAACCCAGACCATTACGATACAACGCAAACGTCATACCAACTGCACCACGGCCTCGGTGGCGAGACACGTTATAGAGCTGCTACTCACTCAGTCCCGCAGCGATGTTCCTCCAAGTATACGGATCATCTCCGTACAGTGCCCGAAGAGCCACGTCTGCTTATTGACACTTAGCCGCTCCTCACGAGCATTAAATTCGTCAAGTAAGGATATACAGTAAAGAAATTTGGGACGGGTGGTGGATTTAGAATATATATACATTCAGTTGTATGGATATAAATTTGCGACTCTGGGATTCACGTTTTTGGGATCATCAGACTAACTGGTTTATTTTTTTTTTAATTGATTTATTTAAGCTTATTTGTGTTTGATTATGTTTGATGGGGGAATTTTTTTCTGTTTTAGTTTGGGATGACAATCTCACATGCATAGAGACGCATACACACATGTGCATGCACTCCAGCTCACACAAACACACCCATATAAACCCGTGTAAACAATCTGAGGCTGGGCGCAGACATACATCCATGCGTTCAAGCATATATACATATGCAAGCGACACTCCACATCGGTGTCGAGAACGCAGCGTTTATATACGTAGCTATGTTCTCTTGAAAATAACAGGTGAGGGTGGTCTTGACGACCCGCAGATCAGACATCTGCACCGTCACAAACTAATATACATGTAAGTGAATATGTTAGCTGTATCACTGAATATGTTAGCTATAGCACCGATATTTCCACTAAGTACTGCTCATATATATATATATATATATATATATATATATATATATATATATATATTCATTTCACTTCAGACAAGACAATAATACGCGCGTGGTTAGTGAGCCTGAAAGAATATGAGAAAAGAAGAAAAAACACAAAATTAAGGAGATAGAAAAATAAAACGACACAAATTAAAAGATAGAATACGTCGATTGACATTGCTTTAAAATTTTTCAAGATCACACTTGACGGAAAATCAAGAAGCCGCATTTTCCTTCCAACCATTTCTATTAACAACGGGAGTGGCCTAGAATGTTAACTTAGTGAGCATGCGCAACAAATTTCAATGTCAGTCTGTGCCAGGCGCCTTCACTCTGCTTATTTTAGCTACGTTACCATAGCAACAGTCCTGAGACTTTTTGATCAGATCTCATATATATATATATATATATATATATATATATATATATATATATATATATGCACCATATCTTCATTTAAACGTTTCATTCAATATTAAAGTCATTACGATACAACGCAAACGTCATACCAACTGCACCACGGCCTCGGTGGCGAGACACGTTATAGAGCTGCTACTCATGTTCCTCCAAATATATCATCTCCGTACAGTTCTGCTTATTGACACTTAGCACTATGCACCATATCTTCATTTAAACGTTTCATTCAATATTAAAGTCATATTCTGTCTACTTATTTTTTAAACTGATCCTTTCCAGTTTTTCTAAACAGGTTCTTGATGTTAAAATGATATTCATCAAGCAAGTTTTGTTAACCGGAGTACTTTCGATCTTTTCCAAGGTCATCTTCAAGGGTGAATTTCAAACGCAAATTTATTGTAACTCGGATACACACCAATATACTGTTGTGACGTCGTCCCCCCTGGTCGCAGCGTCGACTGTGTCGTTCGATCCCGTTCGCGACGCCAGCTGTTCGCTCCTCGCTGCTCCAAGTGTGACGTTCTAACCCTTTGGCTAGATGAATACCAGCCTCGTTGTTCCCAACCCGCTTCCAACGCCTGGTTACCAGGGTAACTACACTGATCTCCGGTCTGTCTACCCACGCTGTGATTAGATCTTAGACAGACGGGATCAAACAGGGATTGGGCCGTATGCAAGCTGAGTCCAACGGGGGTGATAACACACAAGATAAATAAAACTCACAAGGTCAAAAAATATTGAAGAAAAAGTTAACAACTTTTTATATCTAATTGTTTGGTACACAAGATTATTCCTACTTCCCGACCCGTTCTGTAGACTGTGGCACCAAGCTTCTACCATACAACTTTAAGGCTTCGAGTTGCCTGCTCTCTAGAAATTTGCATTTCGGGGTGTGGTTTGGTTTGACACTGGGCGCTGATCTCTACCTGTCGTTCACGGCTGATTTCTCTCGCCGTCCGTGGCTGCAACTCACTCTCTCTTCAGAGTCTGAATTATTGTTCACTCATCTCTGCCGTCAGTGCGCGAATTAACTTCTTCTCTTCGGCTGGACGAGCTTATTCACTTCGGCTTGGGTTGGACGAATTTATTCACTTCGACTTGGGTTGGACGAATTTCTCACTTCGACTTGGGTTGGACGAATTTCTCTTCTTAGGCCAAACGAACCGGCCTTTCTTGCCGCAAAGGGGACTAATAAACAGGGCCCGCCGTCCGTGCTGCAACTGATCTCTGTCGGTTGGGGTCCTGCTTTTATTGACGCAGTCAAAAACTGGGGTGGGTCTGTCGGCGCCAGGGTTTTCTTGGTAATTCTAAAGACGTATTATTTCTGATTAGGGATTTTCCATTTTCAGTAACTTACTTTCACTCCTACTTCCTTACTGTGCCCCTGGGGGGGGGTCGTATACCCGCTTCCCCTGGTCCCTCGTATGTCAGGTGACGGCTCTCGACCAATGGGGTCCTGGTCGGGCATCTTTCCTCCTCCCTCGCACATCATGTGACCGCTCTCGGCCAATGGGGTCCTGGTCGGGTGCCTCTCCTCCTCCCTCATGTATCATGTGGCCGCCTTCGGCCAATGAGACTCTGGTCGGTATCTTTCCTCCTTCCTTCGTGACGTCTTTAATCGGGCGTGGACAATCCGTGGCTTTGTTCTGGGGGGGGAAACACCTTGCTTAAAAAAAACAAAAACTTAAACTGCCCTTTTCGTATGTGACCGAAATGACGATCCCGGTTTCTTTTACACGCGGTATTTGTCAAACATCCTATCGCTAATTGGATACGATCTAAGAAAGGGATTTCTTAGACCTGTCGGCGTTTCTCTGAACGCAACAAAATATTTCATTCTCCTCCGGCCGATAATAAAAATCTGTATTATCTCAAAAAGCGACATCACCCTGGGTGGCGTTAACGTGAACTAATAAAAATATTTCACTTTCTCCCTTCGCTCGGAGCTTGACAACAAAAATCTTAATTATCTCAAAAAAAAAAGCATTTTCTAATCATCATCTTGTGTGACTGTATTTTCAATTCTGGAATTGTCTGGGTTCTCGTATTAATGGATTGTCTGTATATCCTTAGATAAACTTCCCACCTGTTACCTATCATATTTTTTTTTCATTGTCTCTAACTTTATTTCTTCAACCAAATTGATAACAAACTTCCATCCTCCGCGGACACGGAAGTAGGTCAGGTGCTTGACCTGATATTTTTGACATCTGATATGTGCCAGTCGAGCGTGTGTTTTTCGCTTACGACCTGGTTTCGTATTATTTATTTTCTCCTTTCTTTCCTTCCTTTTCTTCTTCTTTTCTTTCTTTCTCTCAGATCGCCTGAATTTAAAGAAAGAATTATTCCTAACCCCGAAATATTTTTCAGCTCTAAATAATTATCAAATGGTTAACAAACCGAAAAAAACAAATCATATATTTATGAATATCTCTTTTCAGTTTTCTAATTATGCATGGTGCCACACTGTACCACGAAAATAATAAACAAAAACATCAAATTCTCAATTCTTGTTGCCTACAATAGCCGAAACGTTGTGAATATGGCAATGAAAATGAGGATAACAGTCCGAATAATGTAAACACTGCAAGTAGTCATAATACCTCACCTCTCAGAGATATAGACAGATATTTAAAAAAAATTTTTTGAAAAAGATTCTATAGCTATAACGGATAAATTTAAAATTTAAGAAAAGTTACAGAGTGTGTTCTTAGAAATCATTACAACATGACGTCATTGTAATTTCCTCCTGGGGATCTTGGAAAAATCAAAAGTACTCGGCTTAGCAAAAACTACAGCACCTTGCTTGATGAATTTCATCTTAACATCAAGAAACTGATTAGACAACTGGAAAGGATTACTATAAAAATAAATAGACATATGTCTATATTATTCAATGAAACATATATATATATATATATATATATATATATATATATATATATATATATATATGCCCATTAAGGAATTGTATTCCTTTTCAATTAAAATTCTAAATAATTATATATATAGGCCACACTACAACATGTGTGACACGCAGACTCACTCTACACCTTTCTAACCATAGCTCAATTACATCTCATTTAAATCTTCATGGAGACCTAGCGGACACTATTCGTAACATATTGTTGACAACACTAATATAATATCATCATCTACATGCAAAAAAGGCTAAAAATAATGGAAGCCTTATTAATAAAAAAAAAAAAAAAATTTAATATTAACTTTGAACATGGACAAAATATCTTGACCGTGTTTTGAAAAATGAAAACATTTTATAAAATATACATACAACTAACTATTTCTTTTTTAACAGTTAAATATTCAATCCTTGTAAATGGCTAAATGTATAGCCGAAAGCGCTCGGATAAAAGGAACATTCGGATAGTTTTTATATAAACTGAAAAGAAAAAAATAATTCGATCGCATGAGAAATTGTATAAAAAACTAAATAAAAGCATCTTGTCTCGTATTCAATGAAATGTGCATGAAAGAAGGATTGCTGCCTAAATACACACACACACATTAACACACATTATATATATATATATATATATATATATATATATATATATATATATATAACCGGGTGAATAAACTATACATCTTCCTCGATCCTTTTGCCTTTCTATTTTCCAGATCTTTAGTTATTATAAGTTTCTCGCGCATTCAGAAATGTCACTCTTAGCCAATCTTACAATAAACGGTTTTAGTTTACTCGAAAGCCATTGATCGCTGATATTTAACAAAACTCATTTGTACTCCAGCAAATTGATCTAGAATGACAAACTGCCAGAAAACGGAAGACTTAAAGAAGGACACGTAGTAAAAGAAAATGGCTACTACTCGGGTCATAATCGCAATTTATTTTTGAAATGTTTGAGTAACTGCTTGGCAGATATAATTCGCCTGAGAATGTATTTCCTATTTTTTCAGTAATTCGCTGTATAACTGTGACAGACTAAAACCTTTTAAGATGTGTTTTCTGTCTTAGTCTCAAGTTTCTTTTACTTGTATATTTTTCTTTAATTAAGATCAGAGCTTGTCTTTGGGGACAAATCAAAATCTCAAATTCCAAAATCCCACTAGAGTGCAATAAACATGGACGAGTGCGCATGCACACACGCACACATACGCACGCATAAACACACAAAGTAATAGATAGATAGATAGATAGATAGATAGATAGATAGATAGAATGAGTAGATGCTGGACAGCTCAAAATGTGATCAAAAGACCAACCGATACTTTATCTTGACTGGATGAAGAACTTTTCTCTTATATATGTGTATACATGTGTGGGTGCATATAAATTCTCTTGACAGATATATAGATATATCTCGATGAATATTATTAAATACGTAAAACATCAAAAAACAACAATATAAACACTATATAAATAGATAGATTGATAGACATACAAACAGATTGGCGCATATATATCTTAATATTTCTAAAGAATTAATGGATGTACATGTATATTACTTCAAACGATATTTTTCGTGAATACCCGTGCTTGAAATAGACGCCTTTTTTTATTTTATTAGTGGCCTTTCCTCCAAAGAGAAAATAGATCTTTGCTTGGCTGTGACGCTCGCTATAGCCGAGTGGTTTAAGAGATGCCGGATCAATCAGTGGTTCCTACTACAAAGGTGGACGCAATTTCGAACCCTGCTGGGGAGCACGTTCTATTTATTAAGATTTCTCGTGTGCGCTTGTCGGTATTTACTAGCCCACCCCGCACCCCACGAGGGTAGATGTGGCACAAAAATTCCCCGTAGAACCCACCTAAACGGGATCGGTCTACCTCCACGAACGAGACTCTGCCCTTTGGCATAGCCTCCCCCGGGTTCCTCTCTGCTCAGAGGCAGAGATTTCGACCAGCAAGCCGAAAAGGATTTCTCGTGTGCGGATGTCGTTAGACGTAATACGCACCGTTTAAAAATAAAAATAAAACAGGGTGTCTATTTCAGACACGGGTATCCACTAAAAGTAATATTCGCAGTAATAAAATATATAAATATCTGTGTATTTCTGTCTGAATTTCTGATGTGGGATCATTATTTGAACTGTTTAAAAAAGTGTAAATAAATCTTTTTGTATGCATAAATTTCTGCTTTTGTGGTCCTCTTTCTCTTTCTCTCTGCCTTTCTCTATATCTTTCTTTTTCTTTCTAACGTTCTTTCTCTTTTTCTCTGCCTTTCTCTATTTCTTTCTTTCTTTCTAACGTTCTTTCTCGTTTTCTCTGCGCATGTGTAAGTGCTGTTTCGGAAGAATAGCCAAGGTGTCACACCAGTGTGTACATGTAACAGAATATGGAGAGCCCAGTTACGATCAAGCTATGATCTAGGATAACAACCATGTTATGTGTGTGTGCGCGCATGTGTTTGGGTTATACAAACCATTTCTTAAACTCTTTTAACAAATAAGACACCCGCAAAGCCGATTTCAGCAGTTTTTCTTCTTTTCCATGTCATAAAAAATAACGATAAGATGGTGGACAACTGGGTTTAAAATAATAAGAGTGAAAATGTTTCTTCTAAAAATTTCATAAAAAATAGAAATGTGTATATATATGTTGGCATATATATAATTCTTTCTCATTTTCTCTCACCCTATTATATATATATATATATATATATATATATATATATGTGTGTGTGTGTGTGTGTGTGTGTGTGTGTGTGTGTGTGAAAATATATAGAAAATAGGAAAGAACTCGTTAGGTAAATAATCCAAAGTTCTTTAGTATTTTTGTTATTATTTTTAAAAAATAGTGCTCGATACAAAAGTAGAGCATAAATATAATTATTTATTTACAAATATGATTCCAACACGCTACATAAGAGGTCTCATGTTTAAAAAACCTTCAATATAATTATTTGAATTAAATCGAATTAAAGTAAGCTCTGTTCCATCTTCAAGCGAAATTTTTTTTTTGGAATAACTTATTTCTGAAATTTACGTGTTTTAATAGCATATTCATTATTGAAATCAAAATGTCCATGGTAACGGCCAGAGCGATTGTTTAAATAGGGAGGGTGTTGGGTGTTAATAATTTGTATCAGTATAGAGTTACATTCATAGATGTCAAGTCAGGGTAAGGTTTGGGGGTGTCTAAATTTAAAACGGAAGATGTTTTCGCCTAGTCTGGTTTACGTGTCTATGGAGATTTATTTATTTTTTTATTTTATTTCTTTCTGAAAGGGTTTTGTGTATATAAAAAAACTGCCGTAACATTTGTTTTTTGACGACTTCATAAAGGGTTATCTATTTTGTAGGGTATTTAAACTATTTGATAGGGCTATGGATTATAAAAATTATTTTATTGTTTGTTTGTTTTTATGCTAATTATTCAATGCAAAAATTTGATGATGTCAGCAAAAAACCGTTAACTCATGTCTATTGTTTAATAGATTTTTATTATTTAGAAACTTAATAATGTGTAGTTTCTCATGTAGGCATAAAGGGCATGGGTCATCCCAAGTTTTAAAAGTTCTAGTTTTGTTCATAATTTTCCATTTAACTTTAGGTGTTTTATTCATTTCTTTCAAATGCCAATATATATATATATATATATATATATATATATATATATATTAAGAAATGGACAAAGTCCGACAATTTATTTATTAAAGACATGTTTATGTTTAACGTTCTTTTTTATAGATACAAGTATTTAAGTAAATGCTCTGTTTATAATAAACAGTATTAAATAACATTTACCGGCCTGAATGTCCGAGAAATTTTCATAGAAAATATTCGTCCTTTGACAGGATTCTAACCTGCATCCTATACGGAACTGTCATTTACGCTGATGTGCCTTACCGACCAGCCACATTTCTTAATATATGACGTCATTTGTTTACATTTGATACGCCAGAGCAGTTATGAATGTACGAGATTCATGGAAGATTGAAGTTTATAAGCAGTAAATTCGACATTGTCTACCGAACGCTCCTTTGTGGCTGGTCGGTAAGGTACGTCAGCGTAAATGACGGTTCTGTATAAGATGCAGGTTCGAATCCTGTCAAAGGACGAATATTTTCTATGAAAATTTCTCGGACATTCAGGCCGGTAAGTGTTATTTAATACTGTTTATTATAAACAGAGCATTTACTTAAATACTTGTATCTATAAAAAGGAACGTTAAACATAAAAATGTCTTTAATAAATATATATATATATAATAAGTTGTATGTATATTAGTTTGAGACCCTGGGATTCATGCTTTTGTCATCATCAGACAAACTGGTTTATTTTTTAAAAATGGATCTATTTATGTTTGTTTGACTATGGTAGCTGGGAAGGGAATCTAATTCTGTATTTGTTTGGGGTGATATTATCATATACATAGACAACATATACACAATTCGAAGCTAGGCATAGATACATATCCGTGTGTTCGGGCTTGCATACATACGCAGTTGTAATTTTATTTCAGTATCAGGACCTATACATATATATATATATATATATATATATATATATATATATATATATATATATATATGTATGCGTACAGCTGTATGTATGTATCTATGCATATGATGGTGTCACCCAAACAAACACATAACTAGACCCCCTCCCGCCACCAAACATAGTAAAACAAGCATAGATTGACCCAATTTTAAAAAAATAAATCAGTTAGCCTGATGATGACAAAAGCGTGAAACCTAGGGTCACAAATTCATATTCATACAACTTATTATGTTAGCGCTATCACTAATATTGAACGGTTTCCACTAAGTACCACGCATATAAAATTATATATACATATATATATATATATATATATATATATATATATATATATATATATATATATATATATTACTTCAAAGGTTACTATAGTCGGTACTCTGTATTTGAATAGATACCTCACTTTTATTTATCAAACACTGTATATTACTTCTACAGGTCTGCGTATTTCAAATACCGAGTAATCATTTAACCAAATACCGAGTAACGTTTGATGTAAAAAAAATGTTGAATTAAAATAAATTCATTAGTTATTTATATATACGGGGTTTGATCAAAAACTATATGGATTAGTTATAAAAAGAAAACTACAACACTATATCAATTCGGTATTTAATTTCCTTTGAAGTAAACCCTATCCTGAAACTCCATTTTTGGGATAGCGTGCATTCTCGTTGCATTTTCTTTGATTTCCTCGACGGCATAAAATCCTGATTCTTTCAAGTGAGATTTGATTTTCGGAAAGAGGAAAATGTTGCAAAGTAATTTCAGGAAATATGGTGGCTGTCAGACCAGGAGAATGTTGTACTAAGCTAAAAAAAAACTGCTATACAAGTCGTAGTCACTGGTGGAACCTCTGTGGTGTGGTTATATGGTCACACTATCCTACCAAGCATCTCTCTCTATATATATATATAAAAAAACAGGAACGTGATAACTTAATGAGTATGTGCGACAGATTTCCAGGTCAATCTGTGCCAGGCGCCTTTAGCTACCCTACCATAGCAATAGCAACAGTCACAATACTTTTTTTTTAATCAGACCTCGTATATATATATATATATATATATATATATATATATATATATATATGTGTGTGTGTGTGTGTGTGTATGTGTGTGTATATATATGTGTGTGTGTGTGTGTGTGTGTATGTGTGTGTGTGCAGCATATCTTCATTTAAATACGTTTCATTGAATAATATAGACATGTTATGTTTACTTATTGTTATACTGATCCGTTTTATTTCTCTAATTAATTCCATGAGGTTAATATAAAATTCATCAAGGAAGTCTCCGTAGTTTTTTTTTCTAACCCGAAAGCTTTTGAAATGTTAAATATCTAATTTATTTAGTTGAAGTATTCACCATGATGATAAATGACTGTTCTCCAACGTACCTGTAAATTCTTGATCCCATCTTTTAAAAAAAGTTCTCATACTTTGATGTGATAAACAGTTTAAATGCTTCGATTGCCACTTCGTTATTGGAGAATGTTTTATTGCGTATGAAAAGCTCAAAATGATATATCATGTGAATATGGAGGATGAAGCAAAATTTCATAATCCTGGCTCAGCATTTTGAGAGTTGCTTAAGAAGCGTGTGGTTGTGCTTTGTCGTGCAGCAAATTGTGTCATCTCTATTCACAATTCTAGGATGTTTCTCTTTCAATTTTTCGTACATGCACTTAAATTCTCCACAGTATAATGTTGTTGTTATTGTTTTCCATTGAGACAAGAATGAATAATGAATATCCCCTTTGAACGACCACCATACAGTAACCATTAACCATTTAGAGTAGAGTGGCGGTTTGGGATATTGTTTTTGGTGATTCACTTACATCTAATGACTGTCATTTTCTATTACTCTTCTCACTGATTATTCATTTCTCATCGCATGTAATGATTCGATGCAAAAATGGTGTTTTTTCCCAATTTGCATTCATACAGTAAGAAGATTACTCGACAATGTTACATTGTAATCCTTTTCATTGGGAATATGAGTAACAATATTTTGAAAGAAAAATAATCTGAAAAGAAAACGTGTCAGGAATAAGTCAAGAATTTTTACATACTAAGGAGGTTGCATCGTTAGACGACTGGATCAAGAATCAACCAAAAAGTGCATCCTTTCATGTGTGACAACCTAATATATATATATATATATATATATATATATATATATATATATACCAAGACTGATAGTAGAAAAAATCGATTTTTCATGCTTCTATCTGAATAGCAAAGTTATGTTTTATTTTATTAGCTATTTTTCAAAAAAATATTTATGACTTCTTCCCGTGAGCCCTTACACTGTCGCATTGACTCTCATGAGGATATTTTCCTGATCACAATTTTAATCTATTCACGTCTAGGGTTAACCGTTATCTTGTATAAGGTGAGCCTCACTGTAAAAAAAAAGCAACAAAAAAAAAACAACCTAAATTTGCTATTGTTCCGTGGACTTGTTGATTTAACGCAAATAAATTTCATGGTTTTTGTTTTAAACACGTTTACGACCGATCTTGTTCACTTTATATAGCATCCAATGAATAGTTTTAAATGTTGTTATAAGTTATGAGAATATTATTATTATTATTATTATTATTACCTTCCGTACGGGTTTTACTTCTCAACCGGATCTTTTGATATGAACGTTCTCCATGAATTCGTACAACTTCAAAGAGATATCCTCTTTCACAGAATATTTGCAGTGCCAATCATCACTGATTTCTGAAGCGACGGGATATTAGATTTTATCTTTGTTTTATCAATGAACGACTTTAAGTTCAATTGTGTAGAGAACAACGCCTCCAATGATAATTGGGACAATAATAGCCTGAACGTCCCAAGTTTTGACAACTTCTATCCGGATGTCGGTGGATTCTTAAGCTTTTCAATTTTTTTGACCTTCAGATTTTGGCCACCAGGAAGATTCACATAGATAAACTGGATTTTCTTGTATGTTTTCCCCCCTTTTTTTGTTTTTATAAACGACGGAGTTGTCTGGTTTGTTGTTTTCAAGGATGCTTGCTGTTTGGACGTTGGAATCCTTTAAATCATAGTTTTTTCGAATGTTCTAGCTTGTGGCGGTATAATTTCTCGTCGACTTGTGGTTCTTATTGCAAATGGGAGGCAACTTTAACATGGCGGCGATGGTAGTCATTATGTGCAAGCATTCCACAAGCGCTAAGGATGTGTGTGATAATTTCCAATGTGTATTAGTTTTTGATTATTCTTTCTAGTGCATTCATATATATATATATATTTGTTTTTATTTATATTCCAGGTTATTGGGATGAACAAATAAAAGACAAGTGTATTTTAACACATAATAGAATAACTTTTATTTATTTAATGCCTGAGAATAGCAAGGATTGGTTTGGATTTAAACAATAAATTACACGCGCGTGTCAGATTTTTAATGTTTTATTCAGAAGTGCTACGGTCCTACTAGCGGGAAAGGGACGTAAATGCATTTTATTTTCAGATATCGTTGGAAGTAAGTACTCGCTAATAGTCTGGAACCGAACTACTTTTTTTAGAAATTAAAATAGAAGAATTCAATAGAAAATATCATATATTCTCAAAAGAAATTCTACAAATGTTCAACTTCGAAAAAATGAAAAAGCAGTTCTTAGTTGCGAGAATGACGTGGATCTGGCGTCAGAAGTGAAGACATGTCAGGATCAAGTGGTTGTCTTCCATGTTCGCTATTACTTCCAAGATATTAATCCTGAAGACGTTTTAAAGACCGACGACTGCTCTCTCTCTGTCTGTCTGTCTCTCTCTGTCTGCCTCTCTTTCTCTCTCTCTCTCTCTTGACGATACCTATCAGATCTGTGCATTTAAATCCATTGAGCTAAGAGACCAAATGTTTGCACAATGCTGACAATTTTTGATCAGCTACTGCTTGGACACGTGTGACATGTTGGAGAGAGAAAGGTTCTGCAAAAATAACATTCCCTGAGAAATTACCGTGGAATGACAAATGTTGGTATTCGGTGACGTGAACTTAATAAATGGTGTTGTTCTTTTAGAAGAGTTGAAAACAACAAAGAATAAATATATGAAGAACAATTTCAGTGGAGAGAAGTATGTCAAAATGAAAAAAAAAAAAACTTTCCGTCCGATGCGTTTTTTTTTTTCTCTTCAGGACTTCATAAGATTAAGCTTATGCATACATTGATGGAACTGCACATGCGCACGAAAGAGTGACACTAAAAATTTTAAATTTAAATATTTTTTTCATGTTTTGATGATGTAAAGCCGATTTCATTTTGATTTTTTTCTTTTTCATGTTTCCATCACTTTTGTTACTAAATATCTCACATTGTGATAACAGAAGATCTTAAAAGAATGGGGAAATGTTTTACGAACCTGGACGCAAATTTACTGTGGCTGATCTCGCTATTAAAGCACTTTCTATACATTTTCGCCGTATTCCCTTAGAGTATTCACTTAGAGTATCATATTTTCAATTTATCATATTTCTAAAATTGTGGGGTCAGTTGGGCCCCGTCAGTAAGAAAAAGAACACAATGTCGCAAGTCACTCCCCCAGAAATTTGGAAATAGCATGCTGTACTGCATAACATTCATGCCAGAATCTCTAACATGCACATTTCGGGATGTTTGGGTGTTAATCTGAGGACAGTGCATAGAATATATCCAATCAACATCAAAGTGTTTGAAGTGATCACTAGTTAAAGCGTCATGCTTCCATTCCTCTTCCTACAGCGCCTCAGACTTAACACAGAGGCCTACATCAAGTGACTTTAGGAGGTAGTGCTGCTCTGGGTCAAGAGATTGGCTACTGGAAAACCGTATCTCCGGCAAAAGGACTCTGCACCATGCTACACATGCAGGGAAACCTAGTCATGACAGCCAGACAATTTCTGCAAACACATCACCCCTTACATCTAACCACCTAACTCCTCAGACTGCAACCCTATCGATTATTATGTGTGGAGCGCAGTTGAGTGAGAGGCCAACAAGACTCCTTGTAACACCAAAGATGAACTGAAGGCAAGGATTAGCGCAGCATTCACCAACTTGCCGTGGTTGAAGCCAATAGCCATTTTATTGAATAGATTGACTCTAACATTTCATGTTTTCGTGTAGTTTTAATAAATATAAATAAAATAAGTTGAAATGACATGTTAGTGTTATTTTCATTTTTGCAGAATTAGACGAAAATCTATCAATCACATCCTCTATATATAACTAAATATGCATGTGTAATAGAGGGAAAAATGTTGACACAAAGATTACGCTTAAAAACTCATTCAGAATAACCAGGCTTATTAAAAGACTTGAAAAACTAAAATATTTCAAAAGTGGACATCAAACGATAATAAATCTAATGGTATTATTAGCTGTTTCCTTATAAGGAAACATTCGGCATTCATTGATCGAGCAACCAATTCGACTGTCGGTTAAGTTTTATAAAGTCTTACTCTTCAACCAATTTTTCCGGAAATCAGTTTTCTCGCGTTTAATAACTATTATTGTTTCTTTTTTCCAGTATTGAGTGGAGCTTCCTTCCTAACCTTTTGTTTGAAGTCGTGTGGAAGATCAATATCTTGATTATATCTTTATTTTCTCTTCGAGTTACATGTACTATACATTTTAGCAGTTACTATTGCTAAAAGTCTTCAATTTGTGTGGTCTGTTATTTGGAACTGCTCTTTTTGTGATTGCGTAGCGCCAATTCAAAAGGTACAAAGAGAGACGGTTCTTTTTAATTATGATTTAAGGTCTTCGTTCGCTGTGAGACAGTTTTAACCATTTATCAGGAATGAAAGAGAAAAACATGGAAAAATGCGAAACTACCGGTAACAAAACTAACAAAAGATTTACTAACTTTAAATAATCCTTTTTTTTTTTTTTAGAAATTTAACTGAAATAAGGCAAACAAACGTGTATATTATGTCCTTTCCGGACATAGCTGACCATTGAACTCCATAGATTCCTTTCTTTTATAATCTGTAAATTGCTATATTTTCAAGGTTTTGGAATTTAGAGATTATTTTTTTCTTAAAGTAGTTGCCAACCAAGGCTAGAGACACTTATTTAAAAGATAGCGAGAAAGGATAAAATGAGAATTCCAAAGTTCAGACATTGATCAAGACAGCATTGGTCGAGAATCGAACCCAGCATACCGACACCTATTTTGCTCCGATAACCGATATTCTACACGCTCATCTGACAGAACCATATGAAAGATAGAAATGAAATGATTCATTTGAGAAACAATCGAATTGTCGCTCCATTAGAAAAAAGAACAACCAAGCAAATGAAGATTCTGTTTATATGGACGTCTCCCCGGGTTTGATGTTGAAATTTTTTGGTACTAACGTTGACATTTTGTCACCAAAGATGAATGATCCTCCCCGTCAACCAGTGCACTAGGCCAGTAGTCCTTCCTACCATCCTACATTATTGCACCCTTAACTCCTCGCTCACTCACCCTATTTCAGTGCTATATATTTTCCTTCTGTCTGAAGAAAAAAATCTTTGTCAGTCACCAGCTGCTGATCAAATCACTTGGCTGCTCCGTATATATATATATATATATATATATATATATATATATATATATGTGTGTGTGTGTGTGTGTGTGTGTGTATGTGTGTGTGTGTGTGTGTGTGTGTGTGGAGGGGACAGTGTCAGTGTGACTGTCGAGAAACCCACTAAATTAATCATTGCCAAGCTACATCCGACGGTGGCCAACTTGGATTAGAGAGCTTCAAATTGGTTCTCGTCCACCTCGTCAATTTAATTCGACCAACAAGCAGGCGCGGTATCAGTAAGATCAAAAGAGAAGGCGAGTGAGGCAGGGGTCAACCACAGAGAGGAAGAAATAGACAGAGACTAAAGTAACTGCAAGAGAAAAATAAGGTGAAATTGAGAGAGTGGATATTTCAGGGAAAATGCAAGAAGAAGCGAGAGAGAAGTATTGAGAGATGATGAGAGATGGATAAGAAAAGAAAGAGAAAAGGTAAACTTTTCGCGTAAAATTCAGTAGATACATAAGAGAGTCAAAAAGTGTAAGAAGAGGGCGAATAGAAAGAGGTGCATAAAGATATCTTGATTGCTAGAAAGAGAGAATTAATATAAAGGAAGCGTTATATATATATATTGTAAAAAGAAACTTTGGAAGATAAGGAGTTAAGAAAGAGTGGGGCTTGAGTAAAATCGGGAAATGAGAAGAGAGAGTAGGAAACCAGAGAGTTCAACAGAGAGAAAGGAGGAAAAACGAAAAGAGAAAGAAAAGAGGGAAAACTAAAATAGAGGAAAGGTATGAGGAACAAAGAAAAAGAGAAACAAAAAGAAGGGAAGAGAAACAGAGAAAGAAATATAGAGAATTGGGAGAAACGGCGAAAGAGAGAAAAAAACAGAAATATATAGAAGACAGAAATAGAGAGAGGAAACAGCGAGTGAAATTGAGAGAAGGGATGAAAATCAGAGAGAGGAATCAAGAGAAACAGAAAAAACAGAGAGGGGGAGAGAAAAGCGGTGGGGGAGATAGAAATAGTAATACAAAAGAGAAAAGAAAACTGAGAGGAAAGGTGAAAAGGGAAGAAAATACTTGTTAATATACACAAAAAGGTTGAGAGCGTGTGAGAGAAAGAGATGAATTGAATGAGAGAGATTGATTCAGTGAGAAGGAAAGACAGAAAGAAAAGGGAAGTGATAGGTGCAGCTGTTATTAACGACCAATGTACTCTGTCACATTGACCTACATCTAAACTTTGAAAATGTGCACTTGTTGAATTCATGAAGATAATTACATGATGTTAGGACGTAAGATTTTACAAGGACGCAAGATTTTACAAGGACGCAATGTCTCGAGTGTATTCTGATGCGCGCATATACACCACACGATTCCAAGTACAAAGGCATTGAAATTTTAAAAACGCTAAACGATACTACATATTACAACCAGATTAATCGAAAATCCCATTGCATTCTAAAAAACGATTTTTTAAAAAACTCTATCACTACATGCAAGGCAATAAAGCCACTAAAACACAAGGGGTATAGGGTGTGAAAGAATAAGTAACAGAAACATTAATAATGAGCGGGAAGAGGTAAGAGTAATTAGGAAGACAAGTGGATAGCGATTGACAATTTATTTAAACTTTTTCAGATTAAAGTTAGCAGGAGTGCGTGAAGCTGGAAGCCAGTTCCACAAGCAATAAGAGTAAGAAAAGAAAATTAGCAAAACATTTACGCTTACATCTAGCCAGCTCAATTGTAAATTCATGAGATCTCTATACCAGTTTAAATTTGTAAAAGTCTAGGTAGCAAAGAGAAGAGCTTATCTAAACAATTAGCATGTAATACACGTATTAACACTGCCGATGCAGGTCGATGTATTCAGGCTTAGTCTAACAAAGCAGACGTTTCAGACTCAATCAACATTTAATTCTTTTCGAAATCCCATTCTATACCGACGACGAAAACGCAAATGGAACATGTCGGAAAAATGTTCACATTTTACTCTTCCGAATGGGGTATTTCCGCTGGTCTTACGTAAAGTGTGTAAAATCCAGTGACAGATAATTTTGTACCTAACACCTTCTTTGGGTCTTTGGCTTTTTTAGGATAAATAGTATGGCATCACATAATAAGAGTCACATGGTGGATAGCGGCACGGATTTAGGTACCAAAGAGCCGAGTTGGAATTCCAGTCAGAACCGTTACTTTCATTTACGTGCTAATACACTTGGGAAAAGTATGTATCATCTTCTCCCCATCCCCAGCTATAAGTGAATAGCAGAACAGACTGGGTTCTCGAGGAGAAGGAAAACTGAATTTGTAACCGGCCAAACTTGATGGGCAAATTGGAGCTCTGGCGCTTTGCAAGTCAACCTATCTAGGGGAAGGTCACGCCGAAATATAACCTGAATCCTTTCACGATGCTCATCTCGTGGCAGCCTTTGCAGCAAAAAGTAGATGGCGGCTATTGGACAAGAGAATGTGGCTGGGAATGCACAAACCATTCTCACTTAAAATTCAGATGCAGGTCATTCTACGACACTATTAAATATTGAATATTCTGATCTCACGACAAAAAAGAACTCATTGGTAATGTGTTCATTCTACGACACTAAATGAATCATTTACTTTTATGGAAGGACAGCACGGTAATGTGTTCATTCTACGACACTAAATGAATCATTTACTCTCACGAAAGGACATATCGGCAATGAGTTCATTCTACGGCACTAAATGAATGTTCTACTCTCACGATTAAAAAGAACTCATCGGTAATGTGTTCATTCTACGGCACTAAATGGATGTTCTAATCTCACGGAAGGACTCATTGGTAATGTGCCGATGGAATACTCGTGCGTTGGCTCACGACGCGAGAATCCATGCATAGTGGTTAAGCATTTGGTATATGATGAGCGCTCAAATGCTATCTACTGTTTACTATATCAGGTCCTGGTTATGTGTGATATATACAGGATGTGTCAGGGATTTGAGAACATACAATCAGCGAAACATAAATGAAAAAATGATTTAACATAATATTACGCGGCAAACGCCAAAGTTTCGCAGTATCATTTCTCTTTCAGATTTATTAAGTTCATTAAAAATTTTCCCGGCTAGGACAGAAAATGGGAAGGCAAGCCGCTATGTTGGCAACTGTCACAAAACGCAGCTGCTTTAAAATCCCCAAGTCCTTACGATTTAAGTTTAACAACGTGCTGAAGGCCTTTCGCGTTCAAAGTAGTCAGGTGCTGTAAAGTAGCCGGAGATCATCTAGTCGATCGAGGACATCTTTACCCATGAACTCAGCAAGTCGATGGCGAGCGATATTCGAGCAGATCAAAGTGGTAGAAACCGCTTTCAAAGTTGTGGTGTACCAGATGGCAATTACGAGTTTTACGCTATAAGAAAAGGTCTGTCTAACAAAAAGGACAATATGTGTGGTCCGATCGATGATTGATGAATACGCCGAAGCATTCTGAGGAGAACCCAGTCTATTCCGCTTATTCTCCAATGAGAACAAAATGAAAATCAGGTGACGAACCCCACGGAGATATCGATGGTGAGTCGTACTAAAGTCACGTCGTTAGTAATGGCTCTGGGTGTCATGAATAAAGAACAACATGTCAGACCACAGAGGCTTCTGGATCAATGACACAGCTGACATCGCGGTGATGGTCACTGTATTGGTAATATTAACCTTTTCATTTTTCGGCATTCATTGACCATTCAGTTGATACTGCTGTTTGAAATGTACAAAATCTTTCCATTCAAATAATTTCCCACAAAATTAGGTTCCTCGTGTGGAATGTCAACATATTTATTAAGTCATTATTTTCTCTTTGAATTACCTCCGCTCACAACTCAAGGTCACATGGCCCAGTGGATAAAGACGTTGGTTAGATCCATTGACTAGACCCAAAGATTTGGGATTTCAATACCAGCGGTGATGAACCAAAACTGAGTTGAGTTAAAGGGAAATAACTGAGACATCAGGAAGTGGCATGGCACGTGGAACTAGAAGAATCTACCCCTGTGGACGAAATAAATGGTTTGTTATCGAAATTCCAATCACCTGAAGAAGGCCTGAGCTTTGTTAATATGGCAATGAAGATGAGGATAACTGTCTGAATAATGTAAATATTGCAAGAAATCGTAATACCTCATCTCAGAGACATAGACAGATGCTGCTATATCTATTGTCAGTCTTGATAATTCCTGATTAATCTACAAATCTTTATTATTGTGTATATAAACATCAATAAATTAAACATAGTTTGTGAATTGGGGGTTTCTCGGACATATTTACCATCACTTTCCCGTGTCCGTAATAAGTCATATCCCTTACACCTTATTTAAAATTATACTGTTTTTCTCAAGATTACCGAATTAAATCTAAATGTCCGACACACGAAGGAAGGGAGTGCGGATTAAATTTTATATTTCATACCTCATAATGATTTCTGCGAGCATCTCATTAAAAAAATATATATTAAATTTAAGGGGGAAAGTTGCTCCGAAAAAGTCATGACCTCATATTCTGTGACTGTAGTATATTGAACAGTCAGAGAGAAATTTATGAAAAACTCGTCTATTGTCCAATAAGTGCATAGAATGGGATCTAATTACCCGTAGAATTGCGTAATTTCAGAGAGGACACTGATCGGCGTGGAGGAGTCAATCAGAACAGACAGTGCCAGATTTTAAGAATCTTGGCACAGCGTCAGATGTTTAACTAAAGAACTTTCGTCTGTCTGGTGCTCAAATGAGTTGATTGAATAAAAAAATAAGTCAACCACCGTTCAAATTCGCGTTTTCTCTCATTAAAAATCGAATAGAACCAAAATGCAGGAACCAATTATTTTTTATCGTATACTGATGGTCCTATCGCTAAAACGACAATTACAGGCCAACGATAAATAATTATTGTAAATATAAAATATAATGTAGATTTTCGTTTTACCTTGACATGTTTTGCCGGTTATCTGGTATCAAAGAACAAAAAATTGTTCCACGAGAAGATCAGCGTGATGAAACGAGATTCACATGGAGTGGCCAGACATTTGATTTTTACCTTAAGTGTATCGGTATTGGAATTAGAATTTCAACAACAGGTTGTCTTACACAAAAACAGGAAATTTTAGATTCACTATATTATGAAAAATATAACTAAAATATATATTAATTAATTATCTATATATTTTACTATATGAATGAACTAAAAAAATTAACTAACATATAAGTTTTTTAACCATTTATTGTCCAGGATGCCACAGTTATCAAATTTTCATCGCGAGATGATTGTTCTCTTTACGAAGGAGCATCCAACATGGGGACAGAAAAATGCAAGAAATGTTGCCAGAGTTCATTAGTTTGAACACCACATCTAACATTTGTCTTTTTGGTAACTGTCTATATTTCTGAGATGAGGTATTATGTACATTATTTACATTATTCGGACTATTGTCCTCATCTTTGTCGCCATATTTATCTCAACGTTTCGGCCGTTGTACGCTCCGGCCTCTTCAGGTGGTTGGAATGTCGAACTGAACCCTTTATTTCGCTCACTAGGGTAGACTGTTCTAGTTCCACGTGACATGTTTAATGGATGTCAGTTATCAGTTATCTCCTGTTAATTCCCCTCTGAAAGTTCTCCACTGCCGTAACCTGGTATTGAACTCACACTCTTTCGGTCCTGTCACTGGATCTAACTAACGCCTTTATTTACTGTGCCATGTGTCCATCTGTTTTTGTTTTGTTTTAAGCTGCTAAATTTCTTTCATTTGCGATTGCCGTTGCATTTAACTTTTTATAGATTGTAGTTATCAGGGAAAAAAGTAAACAAAATTGAGTTCCACAGCTGGGAAGTGCGAGAAAAGAAACTGTTGGAGTAGAAGTAGTGGTTACATTTAACTAATTCAACCGTAAATGGGTGGAACCAACGTGCCAATCTAATAGCACGCTTAAACTCCAAACACCAGGGGAAAAAAAGCTCATAAGAGTAGTTGCCATGAAAATATTTGCAGAAAAGACATTGGGAAGATACGTCACATTCGTAGGAATGTGACTGAAGTTGAGATTCTGTGTCAGGATCGATTACATTGCAGATCCTTCTTTGGATTTTGTCAAGAACCTCGAGATGAGTACCCGAGTTCGAATTCCAGTTGAGGTCGTTAGATTTACTTACGCTAAATATCCTTGGGGAATGCAGGAATCCATATTTTCTCCCCCAGCTATGGGTTGAATAGCAGGACAGACTGTGCTATTTAGCCTTTGTTGGTAACCAGTCTACCGCGGAAAAAAAACTGCAACCTACTGCACGAAAAAATCTGTCTCATCAGTGATATAACGAAAGATACATGATCGCCCAAGTGTGTATCACTTATGGCATTTAACTGACTGACCAATTCAATGCAAATGTGACGAGAAAATATTCTGGCAAGACGAAATTGCCCAACGTTCGTTGCAGTTATTTCCAATTCAGCTGTTGATTCGATGTAATCGTTCAACAAAGTCAGTTGAAAACGTGAAGGCAAGAAGACACATGTTGCTCTCCATGAGTCTAGCAACTGCCAGGTTGATGGTGGGCAGGAATGTTTCTCTATGGTGGCTAAATGAGAGCTTCAGAGGTAGTTTTTAAGGGCAATGATCATTTTAACTTTTTCAGCACTGACGGATTTGCTATTGAGACTGGAGTTAATGGTAGTGTCATCAGCATAAATGACTACATGGAAACTGATGAAATCAGTGAGATCATTGATAAAGATCAAAAACAGCTTAGGACCCAGGATAGAGACTTGTGAGACACCCACGTTCGTGTGAAAGGATCTGGAAGCGACCCCGTTCAAAACCAAGCTTACAAGATGCTCTATCTTGGTTCATTCTATCAGTAAATAGCAACTTCGCTTGTTTGAGGACAGGTTTTCAAGCATTAAGAGCAGAGACTAAGGGACGTTTGTTGCAATGAGATGTCTCGCTATGGTACATCCGGTAGAAGCGATTCCATTGGGCTAAAGTGGCTGAGCATGCATGTGAGAACCAAGCAGATGAACGCGATTTAACTTGGTATTCCCTTGCTGAAATGAAAGCATCGATGCCAGCTTTCACACAGGAGGAGACCTCAGATGCGCATTTTTGAACAGGGAAATTAAAAACAATTCTAAGGGAGACCCAATCCACTCGTTTATAACAGAAAGGTATTCTGTTGGTAAGATGCTCTTGATAGGTCGGGGAGCGGAAGGAGATGTTTACAGACACTACCGCATGATCAGAGTTGCCAAGAGGGCAGAGCTGCATAGTATGACATGATTCAGGGATAAAGGTAAAAAAGAGATTGAGAAGAGGTCAGGTTTACTGGGGAACGCATTCGGAATTCTACCACTTGAATGAGAGATTGAGTGTTTGGAAATTTCAGGGTTTAATTGCCAGCGAGGTCAATGACGGGGTGCTTGAGCCATATGGTATGATGGACATTAAAGTCATTGAACACAAATATATTTGCAAATGGGTGTAGAGAGAAGGCCCCGTCAGGAATACTATCGAGCGCACAACATTAATGAGGGGAATGAGAACTGTAGTGAAAGAAGAGTTAGCTGACTGTGTTTAGTAGAGAGTAGCGGAGACACATGTAAGAATAATATGGAGATTCAAGAGTGAATTCCCTAGCGAGCGGGAGATTTTCGAAGACAGAAACTCCCAGACCATGGATGTGGACATCAGAATCTTTTGTAAGTATAGGAGGGTAGCCAGGAATCGAGAAATCAGAGGCAGGGATTGAAGAGTTAGAATTAGTTTCAGAGAGAGCTAGGATGTCCGGAACCTTTTCGAAGAGGAATGATTCTACACTGCAGAAATTGGTACGAATTTGACGAATGCAGGAGAAATAAATGTTAACGTGTTTAGGTGTTTTTTGTTGAGCTGGTTTAGATTTATATATTTGGTTGTTTATAGTCATGATGTATTATTTTGGTGAGGAAAGGCGTAGATTAGTAGTAGCAGCCTGTCGTCTAATGTAACCTGCAGGAAGAAAACAGGAGCGGGCTGCAGCATAGTGTGGCCTCGGGGTCACCCACCGGAGGTGCATGCAGGGACACATTTCCATGCGTGACATGACACTGCAAGAACATCGATATCATGCGACTGTTGATCAAAGAATCCTTTCAAGATTCTACGCAAGAGTTTAGTCTCATAACTTCCAGTCAGGAACAGCAACCAGAAAACTGCCAACCGGTACCCTCAGAATGAAGGGACGTTGTCACCATTCACACATATCACAAAAAATTCATGACAGTAACACTATTAAGTACTGAGACAAAGAAAGAAACTGAGAACTCCTTCGTAAACAGGAAACAAGAGAGGAGTCTCTACTCCTATTCAAGTGAAGAGGAAGGAGTATGGACCGGTAGTTAGGAAAGACTATCTCCTCCTAATAATAAAAACTTATAATAAAGTCAAGATGTCCATGAGAAATTCAACAAAGTTTTAAAAATGGGAGATACATAACTCTGAAAGAACTTTGATGTCAATCAGTTCTGGGTAGACATCCAGTTAAGATATATCAAAGAATGGACACTCAGATACTTAATTTGTAGAGTCGAACTGCGGCCGCCGGAACTGTTAGACCATACCATGTTAACTGACATTCTAGCACCTTTAAGAGAGACAGAAGAAGAGACAAGTAGTAGTGGGTGGGGTCTGTCCCTAGAATCATGAGCGCGTGGCTAGTCACAGCAGGGTAAAAAAAATATTTAAAAAAAAAACACGATGGCCTTTAAATAAATATTAAGATTAATTGTAATAAAGATGATGAACGATTAAAATGCGATTTAAACACTCACATACCACAGAGAAAATCATTTAGAAAATAAAAAAAAGTTGAGATCATCGACAAAGAACATCATTGGAAAATTCGTAAACTTAAGGAATCAGCAGATATGCTAGGTCACAAAAATCTCCTGAGCCGACCAAGCATAGAAATGAATACAATATGGGAACTAGTAATAAGGAGTGCCAGAGAAAAGCTATAATAACAAAAAAATTTGCAATATGAACTCTAGTAAAAAAAAAAAAAAAAAAAAAAAAAATGAGCACTGGTAAAAATGGTCGCTGAAGACAGGTTTATAATACCCAGAAATTCATACACAGATGTCCTTAAGGACACATGGCAAAGGGGATAAAGGTGTTAGATAGATCCAGTGACAGGACCCAAAGAGTGGGAGTTCAATACTTAAGCCAATGGAGAACTTTCAGAGGGAAATTAATAGGTGTTAACTGACATCCGTTAGACATGGCACGTGGAACTAGAACTGTCTACCCCAGTGAGCGAAGTAATTGGTCAGCTCGACATTCCAACTACCTGAAGGAGGCCAGAGCGTACGACGGCCGAAACGTTGTGATACTCATGGCGACAAAGAAGAGGACAATAGTCCGAATAATGTAAATAGTCTACATAATAACTCATCTCATGAATATAGACAATAAAAAAGAATTCTTAAGGGAAAATCAGATGGAATAGTTACTCCAGGGAAGAGACAAAGAAAGAGAGAGAAAAATATATCAAATAATCAATTCAAACAAGAATTAAAAATGGCAGAGAGTTACATCTGAAAGGACTTTACAAGAAGAAAATAAGTCCTGGGTTAGACTTCTAGTTAAGTCATATCAAACAATGGACACTCAGATAACTTATTTGGGCAGTCGATCTGTGGCCCACTGAGCTTTTAGACCATGTCATGTTTCTTCAGAGTTTGTCAAGAATCACTAAATACAGAACAGAAGGATCCGTCTAGGTGTGAAACTAATATTCAATATTATTATTAATATTTGTCAGTAATAACAATAATAATCTTGACGATCAAAATTCTATCAAAATACAAGGACATTGAAATCGAAATCTCAGAAATGTGGCTCATCAGGATATCAACAATTCCACTTGCATTTGTTGTCATAGGAAAAGTTTCCAATAGACTCATTGAAGGGATTCTTGGTAGCCCATGTCTTAAAGAAATTGTAGGAGAGAAGATGGTTTATCCCGTGTGACAAAGCGTGCACGTACATGTCTGGCGTGCGAAACGAATGAAGGAAAAAGAAATATGGCCGCTCTAACACCTTAATTTAAGAAAAACACTGTCTCGAATCCAGGAGAGTTGACAAGAGTGGTTGGGCGTATGCTAATTTGTCGCGAGATCAGGTATAAATCACTACGCGCGCGAGAAAAACGACGAGATTTTCGTGAACTTGGTACTGCGTATACGGAGAGACTTTGTTGTTGGGAAACGATTACTTGTGTCAGTTTCACACAGAAAGAAAAAAAAATGTACTCACAAGTAAAGTGCATACATTACGAGGAGCTTTATCTATGTAAAATATGTGTGATCGGAGGTGATTTTTTTCCCTAAAAAAGCTCAATGGAAAATGTCATGATGCCATTTCTGACTTTAGATCTCTGTGGAGACCCGGAAAGAAATGAGTATGCATCAGAAATCAAAGAAAATAAAATAATAATATTAATAATAAATGTATAGACCGATGGTTATTGGGTGCATCAGTTTTACATCTTTAGAGAAATTGTGACTTGCTCAGTGACTGGATGACAGTAACAGAAAGAAACCATTGAAAACTTTGATTAGATTTTGAATAAACTCATACCATTTTATATCGATGTATTACTTTGCCTCTCTTCATTCGACATTTTGCCAGCCACGGAACAATGCTAGCCAATGAGGGCTAAACTCAGCACTTCTTCCTTTTTATTTGCTTTTCTATAAATAATTATACAATGCTCAAAGCATGAAGTATCTTCAAGAAGTTCCTCTTGGGAAACCCACTGATATTTTTAATACTTCTGTCCGGGGCTTCTTGCCTCCCATCTACAGGGACTGTGGGTGTCCTCTTCATTTAAAATACACACCAAGTGGTTAACAAACTCTACAGTTTTTTTTTAAAGCCTCTCTATATTTTTATTTATTTAAATTTTTGCTCGTTTTTTCTTCTTTTGTTTGCTATTTGACAAAATGTAAATATCTAAATAAAAAATGAAAATAGTGAAATTTAAAAAGAAACTTTATAGGTAGCTGTTCGGCGACTATACATTAATACGAAGACAAGGTGATATTTAATCCCTAAATTGCTAGCCCCACCACCAATAACCCAAATTCTCATCTATGTATCTTGCGTATAGTTGAAAATAATTCTACTTATATTCATAAAATTACCAAGAAAAAAATACCGAATAAAGAAGTCTGAGCAAGAAAAAGGAAGAATTTTTTTCTTTTTAAAAATTGTCGTTTGTTTTTTAGCATTTTCCCCGATTACTTTACAAATTTGATATTAAGAAAGATTAGCTTTATAATACACAAAAATAAAATGTTTATAAGACAGAATTTGTTCAGACTGGAAGGATATTCCTGTACGCCTTGAAAATCGGCATTTCAAATATTGGATTTAAAAGGGACTTGACTTATAGTGCTGTTGAAAAAAATATGCAATTTAACATTATCATTTCACAACAGAATATCAATTGAAATTGGTAATGTGCACGTGATGCGTCAGTTTTTTATTGCAAAGAGCCTGTCTAATTTGCAAATCCGAATTCGAAATCTTGCTTTTTGAAATTTTCTATTTTAGTAATATTTTTCTCCTCTGTGGGGGTGAAGTGGATATTTACCATTCCAAGGGCATGTATTCGAAAGCAAGCACAACGACTTCGACTGGTATTTGAACGTAAATAATTTATTTTTAACCGATGTTCTACTTTGACTTCGATACATCTCTCCTCAAGCACACATAGCCCTCACATACACAGAAGCATGCATACACACAGAATTACAGAAATATGTATGTATGTATGTATGTATGTATGTATGTATGTGTGTTTAGACTGAGGTAAACACCCAGTGGCGGCAGTGTGGGTATTGTATTCAATGCTCACTTCTATATTTACATAGACTGTATCAATGATGTTAACACATAAATATTGAATGCCTTAAAATTATATACACTGTGTCCTTAAATTTCGTGTGCACTTTAAAAAATATAACTTTATTTGTATTTGCGATAGAAATAATTTATAAAAAACGTATTAGAAAGAAGTAAATTTACATTTTTTAAGGTATTATTGAAATTTTATTAAGTTTCCACATGTCCTCCATCATTAGCAATACAAAGAGTAATACGAGTTATGAATCCATCTCTTCTCCTCCAACAATGGGTTAATTAGTAAGGCTTATATCACTAAACCATTATTATCTTCATAAAATATCTAACAATATTTTCTGACTTAAAATAACCTGCAAAAGGCAAAATCAATAAAAATAAAGATGCACACGTGCACACACACACACACAGACATATATATATATATATATATATATATATATATATATATATATATATATAGAGAGAGATGGAGAAAGAGAAAAGAGAGAAAAAGAGAGAGATACAGAGATAGACTTTATAGAATGATATAAAATTTTAAAAGCATAGAATGAAAAGATAACCTATTGTTACAGTTTCCTTTTATATATATATATATATATATATATATATATATATATATATATATATACACACACACACACACACACACACACATATATATATATATATATATATATATATTTTGTATATATATAATTAATTTGTTATTGTATTTTTACAATTTTCGGATAAGGTGTTGAGTATTTTGGTCGATGTTGTGGATAGACTTGCCGAAATTTATATTTTGTTATTTTTTTTCAAGCACTTTCGATTTTCGCAGTCATTATCAAGAACCGATATGGTGTCTATGTGGTAGTCAGAATTCATTTGTCTGTTAATCTTTGCGAATCTGGACGTTTGAATTGGTTAGCGTGACGTCATGCATAACCCCTAATGCACAAACCATGAGATTTATTTATCTATTTTATTCTTATTTTTCATTTTTATTTTTTAATAATTTTATTATAATTCTGATAAAATATGTGCGCATATTAATTATATCATATGTAATTCAAAATACAAAAATGGGATGTTTCTTGTATATAATTCTTTTATGTTTCTTTTATAGAATAACATCTTTTAGGCTTTTGTGTCTTTCCTTGCATTGGGTGCTGTGGTGTATTTTGATGTTATCTACAAGTATTTGTCATGTCGATAATTTTACTTTGGTCGTTCATGATGTACTGATCGTTGTGTCTACGTATTGCACTGAGTTCTTACAGGTGACAGGATTCGATTTCTATGATGATCAAAGGATAATAACATTATAAATGGAGGGATAGAAGTATATAGCTTCGCCTACCACCTGGTTCACACTTCATCCTCGTTTTTTGAACAGGAGTTGAGCTTTAGCCCTTGTTTCCTTGCTTGGCATGGTACAACTTACTCTAACTCTCTACCTCGAGTGGTCCTTCGGCATTGTACAGGGTGAATATCATTGTAAAAGTTTTAAAAAAAGCACAAGAAACCCATATTGCCTCAGTCGGAATTTGATTCGCTTGTTCCTATGACGTTTTCCTCGTTCTATATTAATACCTAACTTCGCAGACCGAATTACACAATCTGATGTCATAATTGAAAGGCTTTACTTTACACTAACGTTGGCTTCGGCTTAAAAGTCCTTGCTTTTCATTTTTCTGGTTCAGAAGTTCCGCTATACGGCGTGGTGTGACAGGCAAAATGGCTGTTTCAAGGCGCGAGCGAAACTAATTGCCAATGGAATTTTATCCTTTCTGCAGTTTTTCTTTTTTCCTTTTTTTTATGATGACATCCCCAACAATTATAAATATAATAAAAGCGGGATTTGAAGAGAGGATTTGAAACAAGAATTCCCTTGGTCCAATGTCAGTTCGGTAAAGAGTGATTAGAGCAGATTATTCGCAAGAGATCTGATATTACTCAATTTTCTTTAGGGAATTTCTTTGTTTGCGTAGAGATTTTAAGTCTATGCTTCTGATATATAAGGGAAATCTAGACGCATATACGAATACAGGTTTTATTTATTTGGTATAAGAAAACCCGAGAAATTTGCGTGTAAACACTTGTGCCCAAAAATATATACAACCAATTATATGTGTAAAAAATGATAATCAAGATTCTAAATCTAAAGAATGAAGGAAATGGTTAAAATTCCTAAGTGTTTTATATATATATATATATATATATATATATATATATATATATATATATATATATATATATATATATGATAGGATAGAATAAATAACAAATAGGAAAAGTTTATCTATGTAGTATATTTCACGTTTGTTAAAGCTTCATCAGAAAATGAAGAGAGAAATTTTGGTATTTTTGTGTTTGATTTTCATTGGTAAATCAGGTTTCACACGCATTTGATTTGCGATACAACTGTAGTATAATATATGGCGTTTGGAATTGAAGGAGAGACGACACGCCGTTTCAAGTTACAAGAAATTAAGTATTAAAATTATTTTTTTTGTTAACATATATCATTATCTGAGCGATCGTTAATAAAAGTGAAGCATATTAGATTGCGAAACGTTTCTTATCTGTTCTTTATCCCATCAATCTGTTGGGTTCGGATCCATATTAGATCTGTGCTTGAACTTAATTCACACACACACATACACTCACACACACACAAATATATATATATATATATATATATATATATATATATATATATATATATATATATATATATATATATATATATATATATATATATATATATATATATATATATATATATATATATATATTTAATTGATTTAAAATAAGTTTTTCTTTTTTCGCACACAGTTGTGTAGCGAAAAAAAACATATTTTAAATCAATTAATTTATAATATTAATGCTCTGTAAATTTACATTGAGCACTATTTTGTAAAAATAAAAATATCTATAAGAACACCGGATTATATATCTTACTGTTCTTTCTTTTTACTTATATATATATATATATATATATATATATATATATATTTTTGGCATTATATATTTTTAATTTCGCGCATGCGCCTTGTTTGTTTTTGTTTGTATTTGAATTTGTCGACTGCACAGTATGTTAGTGTCAGTAGGTTACATTCAAACCATAAAAACTCCTTGTAACGCTCTTTGTAACACCAAAGATGAACTGAAGGCAAGAAATATGGCAGCATTTACGAGCTTAAACAAGGTAACCGTCCAGAAGTGTTGCGTGAGATTCCGAAGTCGTCTGGAGGCCATAGTGGAGGCCAATAAACATACTCTTTAGTATTTCAAGTTATTCTTGTGCAACGTTGGTAAATATATCTGTTAAAATGAGATTTCAATGTCATTTTTGCGTTATTTAGACGACAATTTAACCATCAATTATATATGTGTATACATATATATAGAGAGATAAATAGACAGATATGTGTGTCCGTGTGTGTGCGCTTATGCGAGTGTATGTGTAACGATTTCAGATAGAGTTTATCTGTAAAAGGATGATATGAATAAAGACAAAAGGAAAACTTATCTTAGCCAAAGTGTTTCGTCTTCTGAAGGACTTTATCAATTAAAACGCAAGCATTTTATTTTGTAACAAGAATTTATATTCAAGTGCACAAATACTATTTGTTTTTCAAAACATTTAAGTTTAGGAGCACTCATAAATATTGATCAGGTTAGCGGAAAAGTCAGGCAAACTATGGAGGATACGACGTGACACAATTCAATGCCTAATAAATTAAATTAAATAAGTGATATCTTTGAATTTTTAATGCAATTTAGTATTTAAATTATTTTAGCTTGAGATTATGTTATGTGTTGAATATTTTGAATAAATTAAACTTAAGGATCAAATCATTTTCTTTCAATTTTTCATCGTTTTTGTAGTCATGTATCTTGTCTAATTTTTTCTTTCCGGAATTAAGATGTTGGAAAAATATCTCCCATGCCAAGATACATGATTACAAAAATGTTAAAATTTTAATTGAGTCTAAAATAAGAAACCTCAAGAGGATGCAATGGACGGCTGTTTCCTCCTTTCTGAGATTCATCAGTAGTGATCATCTACTACCGAAAATCGAATCAGAACCGTTACTCTACAACGCGTTATTGAACATTTTCTTACTTTTTTGTTGTGACTTTTTATTATTTATGTTATATTTACTGTGCAGTTGTAACTAATCTTTACTTTATTTTTGTTGAATATTTTTGCTAAGCGGTTTGTTGCAGAGAAGTGCATTTCTATTGAATTTAGAAATGTCCTTCTTATGTTTGTTTTGAAGGTTTTCTTTTGTGGTGGATTAAAACAGATAATGTTTCATTTTCTGTTTTTGTGCTTCGGTTGTGTTGGTGTGTATTGTATTTGTTGTGTATATCCACTTTTTTTTAGTGGGCCGTCATATGGCGTTTTCTTGTTATTGAAAATGTCTCTGATGAGTTTTAAGATAGCCTGATAGGCTGATAGTTGTGGGTATTTGCTTGATGATTAATGGTGGATGGTTGGAGGATGTGTGTACGTAAGTTGATAATTATTCCATTAGTTTGGTGTTTATAATCTTTGTTGTTCGACATTAATGAACCATAGACAAAAAACAAAATTACGACCTATTTGATGTAAGAAGGGGTAGCTATGATGGAAACTAAATTAGTACATATACTCATCCTCTCATATCTATCCAGGACTCTCGCGAAAAAAAAGTCACGAGTCTATATAGAGATGACGGCCTTATCCTGATAAGAGATCCCAATAGCCCCAAATTAGACAGATTTAGGAAAAAATAGAAAACGCCCCAAAACAATTAGATTTGTTGTTGATAATGTCTAATATGATTTTACTGATTTTTCCTATTTCGCTTTTCACAGGGTTGATTAGGTAGAAATAATAAACCAAGAATAAGCTGGGAAATACTGAAAACGCACCTGCCAACAACAACATAACAAAGAAATGCCTACTTTGCCTACACAAAAAGGTAGCAATAATTTCCCACTCTCAACAAAAAAAATTACTAAATATAAGATCAGAAATAATTTCTAAATGCAGACATAGAAACTAATACTTATTATCACAATTTATATAAAACGGATAAAAAAATACCAACCAACACTGCCACATAAACCACCATTAATTCTATGAACACGAAAAAAGAAACCACTGACACCATAACGCCATCAATTATTTTCTAATTCAAACTTCTATCATAATAATTATAATTATTGTTATTACCATTTCACCACAATTACTACAATCACTTCGAACATTTTACCATAACTAGTTTCTGCTACAATTGTTCTTATCATCACCCGCCTCCATCACCATTACTACCGCACCAATACCACTCATACAAACTGTCACCACTCTAATTACAGTTTTCCCCAAACATTGTAAACCTTGTAATTTTTTTTCAGTCTTACTGTTAATTTGTCTAAAGCTGCAATTATCAACTTTCTTACTATTATCCCGACTTATCCCAACATTCCCACTATCTCACCACCACAATTACCACTGCCGCATTAGTTTACAATTATACTTCCTTCCACTCCCCCAGCAAAATTGTAACCACCGTATAAATACCAATAAGTATTATAAATTAAAATTTCTACCATTTACATAAGCGCAGTCACCAAAAACAAGCAAGTAATCGGCTTTAAATTAATAACAAAACAGTATTAAAAAATGAAAAACAATAACAGTTTTACCTACCATAGCCTTAAACAGACCCATCTTAAGTAAAAAAACAAACAAACAAACAAACAAAAAAACAAAAAACAATGCACAAAACAGACGGATAGAAGATGTTTGAATGCGCGTGAATATGTATATATGTATATGCGAGAAAACATTATTCCACGAACTAAATAGACGAACGGTCTGTGCGTTGACACTGTCATTTGGAAAGAAGTTCGCTACACAATCGAACATTGAACGCAGCAACCAGTTGCGTACGTATGCACGCAACGTCGCTTGGATGCGCATATACGCCCAGTCCTACACTGTCCATATATGTTTATGTTTGTGTGAGCTTCAATGCGTGAACTTGCGTGTATGTATGTCTGCGTATTTATGAGTGTTGTTTCGACGACAGTTTCTCCTCCCACTACGATAAAACACCTACATACCTAGTTACAAATAAACCCAAAATTTCAGAAATTAATCAGTTTGTCTGATGATCGTAGGGAGCATGAAATTCCCATCAATCCAACTATATATATATATATATGCTTGTGTCGCATAAAAGTCCACAGATTGTGCAAAAGAGAGGATCTTGGGACATAGCCACAGGAATATTTGCTGGCGTTTTTCGCCGCTGTCTCTTGTCTCTTAGCCGGTCAATACATCTGATATCGAAGTTTCTGATACAACTATGCCATAAATAACTCCATTTATTTCTATCCAGGGCAAAATGCTCCAAGTTAGTATGATGCACATTGACAGCTGTGAGGTTACCCCTTAGCTTGATTTTATGCCCTATCCACGCCCGTCCATCAGTCCTTTGTCCACTGTCAAGCTGGATAAGCATGAGGACCTTAGGTATTCTGTCGTCACTCATCCTTGCAACAAGACCAAGCAAGCGAAGTTAATTAATATTATGTATCAATTACAAGAATGTTGCATTTTGCGTGAAGATCAGAATTAGACACCCTGTCTTGAAATGTATAGACACAGATCGCGCGGAGACAACTTTTATGGAGGACATCCATCTGATTGATGGGATGTATATGGGGTCCACGGTATTGAGCTGTACAACAGTGCGGAAAAAAACGGCTATTCTGTCTATTTCTCTCTCTCTCCTTTCTCTCTCTCTCTCTCTCTCTTTCTCCCTTTCTCTCCTCTCTCTATATATATATATATATATATATATATATATATATATATATATGTGTGTGTGTGTGTGTGTGTGTGCGTGGAAGTGTGCTGAAAAATTTAGATAGAGTGTATCTGTAAAAGACACTATGAAAGGCGAAACCTATCTTAGCTGACGTGTTTGCCTTGATAAAGTACTTCAGAGGACGAAACATGTCTGTTATGATAAAGATTCCTTTTATCCTTATATATATATATATATATATATATATATATATATATATATAAACAGAAATAACAGACAGATGTGAAATATTATAATAAAAATATTATAACACACACACACACACACACATATATATATATATATATATATATATATATATATATATATATATATATATATATATATATATATATGTATGTATGAGCGAGATTGATAGAATGATTAAATCTTCAGCTGTAAAATTCTATCAATCTCGCTCATTATCTCTCTCTGTCATATATATATATATACATATATATATATATATATATATATATATATATATATATATATATATATATATATATATGGGGGGAGAGAGAGAGTGATAAAGAGTGAGTACGATAGAATTTTTAAATCTTCAGCTGGAAAACGTAGATGCAATTAAGAATATGAAAAATGATCAATTTCCCACCATTACCGGAAGTGACATCACACTAAACTCAAACGTTAGCAAAAGAATCTCTTTCGTTCTTTGCCACCATGTCATGACAGCTTCGTTTTCCCGCTCCCCACCGAAAGCGTCACATTAAAATTCTACAATTTTTTTTTTCGTTCTCCGTGACTCTTTGTATCTTTCTGTCTCTGCTTTTTTCTCCCTGTCTCCTTCTCTCCGGTTTACTCTCTGATATTACTGTTAGTTCCCGATAGCATATGCTGTCTTGAAAAGTACGGCCCATTAAGGATTTCCCATTGGGAATTTAACTGATACGGGCTGAAGCCTCTATTAATCCAGTGGGAGATGTAAAGGAACAGTTTGGGGGTACGCACAATCACAGAAAGAGTCTGGCTCACACACACGCAAACCCACACACAGACATATATACCGACATCTATACAAGCGTTTTCTAGAAGAGGTTCTCATGAATACAAGTATGCACACATACAAACTCACACACACACACACACACAGACACAAAGAGAAACACACACACGCACACACACACACACACACACACATATATATATATATATATATATATATATATATATATATAATTTTTCATGGTTTATTTTAATCCAACATTATTTCTTATTACTATAAACGTTATTTTTAGTGGGTACATATGTTTGAGATGTTATTCTATTTTTTTATTTTCTTAAAAGTTGATATTAATAAGAACCAGTCCTATTAAAGATATAATATGCCTCCCGACATGAATCAAACATGTATCCCTTTTTCAATTAGGTAAATAGGTAATTAAAGTCTTGTTTGATCAAGGTAGTCTCCCGTAGCTACATTGGTAACTGCACGTTCCAGGTTTTTTTATTCAAATAATTAATGCAGAGTTACACACACGCACAGACACACACGCACAGACACACACATACAGACGCACACACAAACACACACAAACGCACGCACGTACGCACGAAGACACACACACACACACACATGTTCCGAATTTTATTTTTATCCCAGTGCTTTCGGCTATACATTAGCCATTTTCAAGATTGAAATATATTAACTGTTATCAAGAAATAGTTTGTTACATGTATGTATTTATATAATGTTTTCATTTTCAAAACACACTCAAGATATTGTGTCCATGTTCATAGTTGATATTACTGAGTGTTGTTTAATAATAAGTCTTCCATTATATATACGAATATATATAAATTATATATATATATGAGCCGTGCTTTTTGGAAAGTGCTCAATATCAATGATAGAGCTAACATTTTCATTCAACTAGACACACACACATACACATACATATATATAGACTTTTTCATGCTAGCCGCAATCGTCAGGCGTCCTGACGAATGCGTCTAGCATGAAAAAGACTGCGCCTCTGAGTGTTGACTTCAATGTTCACTTTTATACACTGTCTACTTTTATATTTATAAAGGCGCTCTATCTCTGATATTGAGCACTTTATCCCATAAATACTGCACACATTGAAACTATATTTTTCACACACACAAACACACACACACACACACACACACACACACATATATATATATATATATATATATATATATATATATATATATATATATATATATATGCAAAACGGCCACTTTATTAGGTAGTTTCTTCCAATAAGGGGTTAATCCAACTTTTGCCTTTGTGACCGCTTAAGCTTTTCTTAGCATACATTCTACGATGTTTGGGTGGAATTCTTTCGTAATGTAAATGCACGCTGTTATTATGACGTCACGATGTTCTACTTCGTTTAACTTCAGATCCACGTTTAAAATATGCATTTCTAATAAATCCCCAAAGTGATCTAATGAACCGAAAACCGCTGACTTTGACGCTCATTAAACAAAGAACACATATTACTCTTTTTTAATTTAGCAATCTTCGTAAATTTTGCTTTGTGACATTGAGCAGGAAGTGGTTACCAAAAAGTGAGTGTCACGTAGACATAAAACTGGACAAGTGGCCAGGCACTGCATCGACGTAGGCTGCGGAGTCGAAGTGATCATCATTTATTGGTACTAAGTGTTCTAACGTATGTCAATAAATTATTTCCCATACAATTATACCATCACCAGCAGCCTGAATCGTAGATAGGAGAGATCCATATTCTATGTTGTTTACGTCATGTACTGGCCCTAATATTTCGCGGCAGAAATTAAAACTCATCACATCATTTTTGTTTTGACCTAATAGTTCATTTGAATCTAACTATCTGTTCAGTCTGGATGAAAGCCAAATCGATCTTCAATAATATGAATGGAAGACACTTACTTCTGTGAAATGACCTGTACTTCGAAATCACTAATTAATAGTCACTTTGCCAGTTGAAAGATTTGAACTCTGCTTTAAAGCTGATTTGATGTTAAAGAGGAATGTTTAATAACTTCAGAGCTTACAAATATTAAAACATCGCTGAGCTGTAAAAGTGAGCTGTAGGTGAAAAAATACATGTCAGATTCTAGAGGATACAAACATAGATATGATGGGATATGGTTAAGGAATGTTTCTCACTGAAATCTTGTCCTGTATCGAGAGGATTTTCTTGTAAATCCTCTTTCTCAAACTTAAAAAATATTTTACTGTTTTTTATCTAAACTGGTCAAAATCAATAGAAAAACACAAGATTAGCCCCGTAAAATGATAGACATAAATAATTTATTTATAAACAGTCTTTCTGAGAATAGAATCATTTGAAATTTCACTGCTACATTCATCCTTGTGAAATAAAAAGAATAATTCCGTTATTATTTACTTTTTTCCGTATTTTTCCAATGAAATATGACTCAGTGCACATGTTAGTACTTCGTATGTCTATTCGACAAAGTCGTTCTTTGCAGATTGACCATAGATTCTCGATTGGATTTTAATTTTCCGAGCCATTGTATTGTACTTTGATTTACTAATTAGTAAGGCTTGCCAGTGTGTTCGTGTAGCGTTACAATTTCGTAGGCTTCCTTGGATTAACGTCCATAGCAAACAATGGCAGTAGGACAACTAATCGGCAATCGAGACAGTAGTGCCTGGGCGTGATGAAAATCTGATGCAATCACGGATGACAATATTTTTCATGGCTAAACAAATTTCATCATACACCCCTAAAATAGCTTGATGTTATCTGCACACCATGCAAATGACCTAATCTGAGAAAAAAATAGAAAACGATTACACCCTGTCACTACACTGGGTGTAAAACTGACCGTTTAGTGAAAGACAGAAAACTAAAGTAGTTCACTATTTACATTATTCGAACTATTGTCCTCATCTTTGTCGCCATATTTATTACAACGTTTTGTACGCTCCGGCCTTCTTCAGGTGGTTGGAATGTCGAACTGAAACCTTTATTTTTCTCACTGGAGTAGACAGCTCCAGTTCCACGTGCCATGTCTAATGGATGTCAGTTAGCAGTTATGTCCTGTTAATTCCCCTCTCCAAGTTATCCAGCGGCTTAACAACGTATTGAACTTACACTCTGTAGGTCCTGTCACTGGATCTAACTGACGCCTTTATCCACTGTGCCATGTGTCCTTGTGCATGAATTTCTGGGTATTATAAAACTAATGTCTTCGGTACAATTTTACCAGTGCTCATATTGCAATTTTTGTTGTTATCATTCCATTTTTTCACCAGAGCTCATATTGTAATTTTTGTTGTCATTATCGCTTTTCTCTGGCACTCCTTATTACTGGTTCCCATATTGTATTCATTTCTATGCATGGAGTGTGAGTTCAAGATTAAGATCACGAATATTAGCTAATGACACAGCATGATCAAAGAATGGAACAAGGGAGACATTTGAAGTAAACATGGGAAGCTATCACATACGTTAACCAGCAAACCAATCGGGATATATATTCTACATACAGGGTGTTCGGGCTAAATTTGATAGAGTTTTATATTTTTATTTTTTTTGAAATTTGCTTGGAATATCTGTAAACAATGAACGGCATTGTGAAACTTGATCACTACAGTTTTAGTGGTAGCAAAGTTACCTGACATGGACAGCATTATGATTCATGCCGGACATCAAAATGCCGAAATCATGACAACTGGTCAACGCTCTTTGAACAAAGTGGAAAAATGAGACGTAAAATAGAGAGCTGCAACGGAAAGTACGAGGCCGTGGCTTGTAGGAAAGAACATAGACGTTCTGATTGCTTCAGTACGCCAGAATTCAGCTAACTACAGGAGGAAGTGAGAAAAACCCAGGAATACGGGCTTTGAAGTGGGTGTTGCAATTTCCACCATGAAGTAGGCTTTGAATGAGTACCTCCACTAACAGTCAAGAGGTATGAAGGTCAACTTCCTACAGAAAAGGATGGAGAAAACCGTCTGACAATGGCAAAGGAACTTCTAAACAAGGTGAAAATCCTGTTAAACCAGAGACGATCTGCTTCTTTTCTGTTGAAAAGAATTTTTGTCAGGACTAGCTGCACAACATCCAGAACAACAGATGACTTGCCTACAATCTATAAGACCAAGTTTTGCCAAACTGTGATGGTTTTTAGATGTGTCTTCAGTAAGGTTGATGCAATGCCACTTTGCATCTTTGAACAGTGTCTCAGGTTCAATTTGAATGTCTATGTGGAATTGATGAACACCATAGTCAAGCTTTGGTTAGAGAGATTGGTTACTATGTGTGGTAGCAAGATTCAGTACCTTGCCACACCCCCAGAAAGTCTAAAAAGCAATTGTCATAATTTTTACGACTTTACTAGCTCCAACATCTGACCTCCTAACTTCTTTGATTTAATCCCATGGATTATCATGTATGAAGAGCCGTTAAGAAATACACCAGCTGCACTGCCTGTAACACCAAGGCCCAGCTGATCGACAGGACTAAGGTGGTGTCTGAGGCTCTCGCTATAGGCACTGCGCCAAATTCCGGACTTGGATCGAGAGCGGCTTCTTTCAGTGAATTCTCTTCTTAATATTATAACTTGTATGCGACTTTTCAATTTTCCCAATAAATTGATTTTTGCTATAGTTAATAACTTTGTTTTGCATAAAAAAAAAAAACTGTCAAATTTAGCCCGAACACCGTGTATACTAGTTTAAAGTTACCTCTTAGAAGTCTAACACTTTTTGTTTTTATATATGGTCAACTGATCCTGGTGATCGGGCTTTTAACGGTCAGGCTAATTTGCTTTTGCTTTGTGTCCCTTCTACACTTATAAATGGCTCGAAGTATTCACAGTCAGTTTTCCATCAAAACTTCGATTAAATTCTTCCACCCCAACAATTAATATTATATTAATAAGCATATAAACTATATGATCGTATATATATATATATATATATATATATATATATATATATATATGTGTGTGTGTGTGTGTGTGTGTGTGTGTGTGTATTCGACTCTCCCGTCGAATTCGACGTATGAGGGTAAAGCAGATCAGTTCCTAGGAAACTGACAGCCCGACACCAGCACATAAGATTTGATTATAGTGGTGAAGGTTTTGTGCAGAACCATTCAAACTTTTTGAAGGACCGAATACAGAGACTTGGTGCACTACGTGCCACGGGGTCCCCAAACGACCGCAGGTTTTGAATTCAGAGTTTTCCTTCTCCTATACCAGTTGCCATCCAAGGTTATAGTTCTGCTATTTACCCATAGCTGGAGGGAGAAGAAGAGGATTCCCAAGTGTAAATGAATGCAATGAACTCGACTGGAATTCGAACACGTCTCTCTGATTTCTCAATCCCAGCTGCTATCCAAAACTCCACAGTGGCTCCTATCGTTCACAGTTTGACAAAACTTGGTCTCCATGACACGAGGCACATCGTAATCATTGTAGGCAAGTCATATCCTGCTAGCTATTTTGTATTCTGACCCTTGCTTGCAACGTATATATGTATATTGTATATTTGTGCGACGTTATATATATATATATATATATATATATATATATATATATATATATATATATATAAGGGAGAGGTTATAGTTGTTCCAACGAGAGAAAAAGTATATATTTTAAAGAAAGAGCGAAGCCACAAACCTTTTTGGTTATAATGTGGATTTTCTTAAATATATTTTATATGGAAAATGAAGTAAAATATATATTTTAAAAATAGACATTATAACCTAGAATGTTTGCCGCTTCTCCTTTCTCTTTAATATATACAGGGTGACCCCAAAAAACTGGAATGTTTGAAGTGCATATTGCCAGACATGAGCAAATGGCAACACTGCAAGACAGTGACCTTGAGCAAGTAAACATTTCGCCATTTAGAATTCAAGATGAAATTCACAGTAACCCAGCTGAGATGTTGCAGCAGTCAATGAGGAATCTCAACAGCAGATTTCAAGAATGCATTTCGTACAGGAGGACGCCATCTACAGGGCGTAATTTAAAAAAAATGAAAATTCCATCATTGTTTCTTAAATGGCATGTTTTAAGGTTTCAATTACTATGTATAAAATATTTTTCTTCCATCACTCTTGGTTTTATTGAATTGTTAAAAAGTTCCCGTTTTTTTAAGGTCACCCTATATATATATATATATATATATATATATATATATATATATATATATATATATATATATATATATATATATATAACAAATATGCATACATATATATACAACCAAGCAAGGGTCAGAATACAAAATAGAATAGCTGGAGAAGACATCGGAAAGAATTAAAAAGATTAAAAAAATAAAAAATGTAACTTCAAAACTAACAGGATACGTCAATTTAAGGACAGGCGTGTCAAGTTGATGGAATCTTTTGACCAAATGTAAATAAATATGGCTAGAATATTCTATTCGACGCTGCCTTGAGAAATCTCATTTAAAAAGTCAATTTCTCACTGTGCTGCTTTCTGTCTTCAGGATATTTAGTAAGTACATAAATAACTCTAATTATTACCAACATCGTCACACCAGCCTAGCCTAAGATCTGTGAAGAGAAATCTGCTTAAATAACATGTGCAGAAAATCTGGCTTTTTCTCTTACTGCCAGCTTTAATAGTTTTCACAGAAGTCGACATGCATTTTTCTTGAAATGTTTTCTGAAGTTTCTTGCAATGGATTTCGAGTGTTCGTCGACGCGTTTTTTTTTTCCTATGTGTCTTCGGCATAAGCAATAATTTTTCGCTTGAATGCGCATCTACAATGTTATTAAAAAAGAAGTAACATAAACAGAATGGCCGTTTTTAAAAATTCATACCTTTTTTTTTTCCTTTTTCAGTCGTGCCAGAATGGTGGAGATCCATGTTCAAACTAAATTTAAACATCTGATCTGTTGATTTCTATCTCGTATTTTTCTGAAAACTTCATCCGATTAATTCATTTTGCTCTCCACATAGCAAATAAATTTCGTCATTTTTATTTGAAAAATATTTTTTATTTATTCATGGTTTTCAGTTTAGGATTATCCTTTTCCTTAGACTTCTTTCCAACCAAGTCTATTATTTTCTGCGTATCAGCGACTGAAAATCATTTATCCTCAGCTTCGCAAAAATGAATTCTTCTTTTCCCAAATTTCACACACATCTCCCTTTACGATAAATATAATTTCGATATGATCCAGTGAAAACAGCTTTGATGTAAGACAAAAAAATATATACAAGAAAAATGCTTCTTTTATAAAATATATGCCTACTACACCATATATATTTGCTTATAACATCCGTTAACTAATGGTATAGAAATAAACGTTGCATCCAAACCGGTTTTACCTGAAAGATGTTAGAATATAAAATATTCAATATTTTTCTTGTAGATGTAAATGTATTTTGGCAAATTGGAACTGAAAATCAGTCGAATCTCAGACTCTGTATTCCGTATTAACAGTCATACATATTATTGACTTAATATTAATGCTAGGCATTTAGAGATTTTTAATAAAGTCTAAAGAATAATCTTCAATGTTATCAGTTCTCTGCCTTTCCTATAAATATTTTCATGACAAGAGTTTTGATGCATTTTCCTCTTTGCTAGATCGACTTTTCATATTCAAGCGGAATACTAGACTTACAGATAGATCTCATCATTTTACAGATTAAATGGTCAGATGTAACCGTAGGTTCTATATTAATAGTTTCTTCTATCGCGCTTCTCACTTAAGGAAATATCTGCCGGCCTCTTGCTTTCCAATCAACGTTGATCTTCAAAATTTAAAATGCAATGCCAATCGTTATTCTTTATTCCTGTTGCTTTCATTTTTTGTTTTTATTGCTGTTATTTCCACGTCCACCCTGACCGATGAAGCTAGCACTTGTTAGGGTCTCAGCTAAACCCCAAAAATAAACAAGACACTACGAAAGTATGAAGATATATTTTTATAGTAAAAAAAATGGCAGCAATATAAATTATATATTAAAAATAAAAATATATTTTTAAAGCAAAATAACCAGCTGTAAGATTTGTAGAAAAATAAGCAGTAATACATTTTATACCAAAATGGCCAACAAAACATATTATTGAAAAATGAGCAGTAGTACATATTATACAAAAATGGCCAACAATACATTTTATAGAAAAATGAACAGTAATACATTTTATACCAAAAGGCCAACAATATATGTTATAGGAAAATGAGCAGTAATACATTTTATACCAAAATGGCCAACAATGCATTTTATAGGAAAATGACCAATAAAACATTTTATACCAAAATGGCCAACAATACATTTTTTTAGGAAAATGACCTTGTATATAAGGATAGGCAAACGTCTGGACCCCCATGAAAAACAACAGTGCAACTGGATAGATGATTTCATAGGCTTTCTCAAACTAAATGAATGCTGACGGCCGTGGACATTTGCAGCCAATTATCTGGTAAAACTGGCGTTAGTTTTACGCCGCAAACTGTCCGAAACATTCTAAGATAATTTGGTTTATTCGGGCGCACTTTTAGAAAAAAGCCAATTATTTCGGAGGGAATTGACTTAAGCGCGTGAGTTTCGCAAAAAGTCACATTCAATGGACGGCCGTTGACTGGTGTAGAGTTCTTTGTGAGTAACAAGTTACGCTTTTGCATCCCCGGATCGGATGGAAAAATCTTTTTCAGACGCCGGTTAACCGAGAAATTCCATCCTAAAAGTCTCAAAAAGACGGTGTAATGATGTGGTGTGCGTTCATAGTTTGGTATTGGTTCACTTGTTAAAGTTGATGGTTAACTTAACACTGTAAGCTATATGCAGCTAGTTAAGGAACATGTCCTGCAATATTTGACTGACCACATGCCACCTGGAGCTATTTAGCAACACGACAATAGCCCCATTAACAAAGTAAAAAAATAATGCATTTTTTGATCACCATAAAATGGATGTCATTGAGTGGCCTCTACAGAGTCTGGATCTTAATCCGATTGAAAATTTCTGAAATTATATTTCTAAAATAAAATAAAAGATAAATTTAGCCCAATTATACATTTATATTAATAAAATATGGCAGAAAATTCCAAATGATTTTTGTGCTCACTTATCAAGCTCAATGCCTAGACGATGTAAAGCTGTGATTAATAAAGGTTACGACACTAAATATTGATAAGTTTTTTTTATCATTTTTACTATAAATTTTTGCTTTAAATATAATAATACCCATGCAGTCTTAAACTTATTTCGCCAGCACATTTGGATAATGTTAATTAATCCAGCATTAAAAGTTTTACAACATTCGAAAGAGAAATAAATTCCGCATAAAGCGTCCACAATAAAACTAATTAATATTGAAACATATTCTGAAATGAATAAGACTTTAACCATCAAACTTATTTTCGCCAATGTAGGTATAACCCTGTCCTCTAAGTAACGGTTGCCTTATTTTCTAAAAGTCGACAATCAATTTAACAGGATTTTCAATTCAGTTAATAAAGTATGGAAACAACTAGGCCAAAAAATGATAAACTTTATTGATTAAATATCATCATTTTCCACTTTGCTAGAAATGACAAGCTAAATTGGAGAGTAAGGCTGAAGTCATTTAGCATAGAAACACAACCAATGAATGCAAGTACAGGCGGAGAGTAATGCGTCTTAGCAATAACGACAACAATGTGTGTTAAATAGCAGGACATACTGGGTTCTTTAGCCTTGGGTGGCAACTGGTCCAGGAGAAAGTAAATCTGAATTCAAAACTGTATGTAGCCCTTGCGTAGCACATACTATAGAGCTAAAAGAAAGATTGTTTGCATTAGCTCAATGATCCCGACTGCGGTCGAAAAATGATGATCATTTTACTCACTCCATTGTGTAGTCACCGTTGGAATAAACACAATGCATTACTTTGGTAACGAACAACTTATACATTAAGAGACTAAAACAGCGTGATCAGTGACATGTAGCAGTCATGATGGCTGTCAAAAAATCTAAATGGATTCACGCGTTACAGAATACGTAAACTAAACAAAAATGCCAATCCCTCCTGTATTATTAAAAACTAGCAGCATGGTCCGGCATTGCCCGTTCTTGATTCAAAAATCGTACGACTCATACAGCAATCGCTATCACTTGACTTAAAATATTTTTGCACTTCGTTGCCTTTAAAGGAGTGCCCTTTGCCGTGCTGATGTTGCTACATGCCTTACTTCTCACACTGCGAATCTTTTCTAAGCTCTATACTAAACATTAAATCTGTTACGAAAAAAGGACTAAACAAAATGAACACAAAACGATCAGCTTTAGAAAAGGACTCGTAACTGGAAAAACCGAATGAAAAAAGAATGTTAACAACAAATACTTTTTCACACCCAACCCAGTTATGCGAAATCAGAATCAACGTTGAGTTTAAGCAAGCGAATGAGCCAATTGGAGTAAAGTGCCATGCAAATTTAAATTTTTCCCACTTGAGACGAATGCAGCTCTCGATTTTTTTTTGCATGCTAGCATGCTAGTTAACATTCGTGTCAGTCAGCTGTTGGCGCTCACGCTGGCCAATAGAATCTTCCTGCCTATTCGTGGCAGCCAGCTATTGGCTCTCACTGTGGCCAGTAGAAAATGGCCGCAAAATATATGAAAACTGCGGTAACCTATCGATGGGAGTTGGAAAATGCAAAGTCGGCCTTGGCCTTCCCGCTAACTTGGAGCATTTCCATGTAAATTTTGATGCAAATCCGTCGAAAATTGCGGCCGTGCATTCGTTACACACACACACACACACACACACACACACACACACACATCCTGTCTTTTATAGATAGAGATCATGGTGACCTAAATTGTCTAGACTGCGGTTTGAACCCCGTGGATGTTGAACTCTAAAATTGATGCATTGTAATTGTTAAGGGATTAATTGAATAACAAAAAACGACAGTGGAAAAGACAGATCTGATGTTCGTAAAACATTATCTTCCCAGGACTGGGCGTGCCGTGATTTCATCAAGGGAATTATGAGTACCTGGCCGACCTGTTGATATTTGCCCTCAAAAAGGAAACAACAAGAACTCCTACAAGTGACGGTAAAGGAAACTGAGAAGAAAGGAATAAACATCAACAGACAAAATGTATGGTTTTCAGCAAAAGGAACAGATGCGAACTTCTAACTGGAGACGCCGAAATCAAGCAAGAACAAACATTTAAATATCCAGGAAGGGTCTAAACTGACGAGAGAAAATGTGAAACCAAAATCCGAAGGTGCATTCGGATAGCAAAAGATGCCTTCCAAAAGATAAGCAAAGAATTAAGAAAAAGAAAAATTTCGCTAGAAGTAAAAAAATAAGTACCTGTTATAAATTATCGGTCATTCCATATGGCAGTGAAAGCACGGATGAAAAAGAGACATCAGTCAAAAGATATGTGTTTCTACAAAAGAATACAGAGAATAGCATGGGCTGAACTTGTTTTTAGGAAGATGGAATAAAAAAGGACACTTATACTTAGAATCAGAAAAATGTAATTGAAGTTTATGGTACACATACTGAGGAAAGAAGTCTTGGAGAATTTGACACACACAGGACATACTGAAAACAGAAGGAACAGAAGGAAAAGGCACATCTCCTATCTAACTTCTATCGATCTTGGGTAAATGGTTGAAATAACAGGTATTAGCAGAGATATCATAAAAAATTGATACGTATTTCAAAAGGCAGAAACTTGTGGAGAGCCCTTATTTCCTACGTCCTAAAGGGACATGGCACAAAGAAGAAGAAGAAGAAGAAGAAGAAATATATCTCTCTAATCCTTTCCTCCAAGAAAATGTAGCCATTAAAAAAGCCGATAGAAAAAATAAATAAATTTTCGTTGACTCTTCATTGAGACCCTAGTAAGGGACTGGCGATGGACCACAAGAATTCACAGACGCCAGGAATCGCAACGTGAACGGGACCATATAAAGGAAGCAGGGATACGTTCTGGCGTATTTTACTGGATTTTACTAGTAAAATCTATATTGTCAAATGTGAAATATTCGTAAAAACGTACTTCCAATTATAGTGCATGCTCCTGAATTTCAAATAATTGGTCAAAGTCGCTTTAAACTTTATTACAATCTACTTTTAATTGTTGAATGCTTCTTGACTAAACAGGACTATTTAATGTAAAATAAAACTTTTAATATTCCAACAGTGATTATGTAAAACCGAGGAATGAGTGAAAGAGGTTGAGTGACGGGGCGGGGGGGTGTCAAGACGCCACCAAAGAAATACGCCAATGAGCGCCTAAGTAACATACATTCAATAAAATATTTAAATATGCTGTCACCCAGCTTGATTTCGGGTTCGATACAAGATGTAAAACACACATTTTTTTTCTTTGTTAAGTAAACTTCTTACATAAATGAAAACCAAGACAAAATCATCGCAGTTGCTTGCAGCAATTATTTCGCTTAAATGTATGTCGTCGTCGCCTGTTTAATTGCTACTAGGCCAATAAACACAGTTCCGGTCGGCATGACCCGTTTCCCGTGGAAGCATGGAGGAGTTACCGCGAGTACAGACGTTAGGCGACCTACAATTTCGAAGGTTTTGAATTAGGGTCGGCCGAATAAAATAGTCAAGCTGGCTGAACGGGCTTCCTTCCGGCTTGTCGCGTGCCATCCGGAAATTTCGCCAAAAAGTGAACCCACCTCCAATATTAATTTCGAAATTTATGTTTTCTTTTTTTTTATTTTATTTTTATCTATACTAGATCATTTGTTATTTTAGTTATTTGTAGTGCTTTTTTTTTTTACATGTGAATGAGTTTATTATACTTGTAATTTCTAAAGTTATGTTGCGGTTAGAGTTTTATAGGATTCCGTGTGTGTTTAAACATATCCTAATTGAGCTATGGTCAGAGAAGTGTAACAAGAGTCTACTTTATACGCATGGAGTAAATATAATAGCCTCATCCACATGTAAAAAGACTAAAAATAATGGAAGAACAAATAATAGAAAAGGACAACACTCAACTGTGAACACTGCCATAATGTGCTGACCGTGTTTAGAAAAAAAACATTGCCATAGAAGCATATACAAAAATCTGCACATTAAATTAAAATTAAAATAATAAAAAGAAAATATTGATAATAGCTACAATAGCAGAAAGTGCTCGGATATGTAAAACATTCGGGCAGTTTTTACACGTTTTATGCCCAGAAAAATTACTTATATGAATACAATATATATATATATATATATATATATATATATATAGGAATGATTAAAAAGAGACAGGAGGAAAAGGTATACTTAGCCGACGCGCTTCGTCCTCTGAGGGACTTTATCAAGGCAAAGAGAAAGTCTCTCAGAGGACGAAATGCCTCGGCCAAGTTTAATATATATAATCTTTAAAAAATCAGCAGGTCAGTTGAATCCTCTTTCTTGGTTTCAAACTTTACGGTACCTCAGGCGATTTTTATAAAATAACCACCAAACGCTTTTTTTTTTTATTTAAAAAAAATACTAAAGAACACAATATTATCATTTTCAAAAATAAATAAACAAACGCACGACGTTAGGTGTAATAGAATGGGAGGAGGAGGTTGTGAAGAAGAAGATGAAGACGAAAAAGAAGAAGCGGGAAGAGAAGAACAGCAAGTGTATCGTAAATGTATTGGTGGGTGGGGTTTATGTTTTTTTATTATTATTATTATTATTATCCAGGCTCATATACATTTTAGAAAAAGTTTCTGATTTTTAAGCAAAGACTTAAGACTTCGGATTTCTTGGGATATATATATATATATATATATATGTTTTATTTTCCTCTTTGTCTTATTAGATTATCGTATAAACCTCCCTAACCGAAATGTTAACTTTTTGAAATAGATATTTACTAAGCTCCGTTGAAATGCAAATGACAAGGCGATAAATGGTCGGAATGTTGGCCAATGTAACTAGGAGACAACTGACTATAACAATGAAGATTTAACATCAGGCCTTTTCTTCATTTTGTTGCTGTTGTTGATGATGTTGCTTTTGTTGACGTTGTTGTTCTTCTTTTTCTTTGTTGTACCCTGTCTTTTAAGGGTGTAGGTGATCATGGCTCTACACAACCTCCTGTATTTCGTAGCTCTTAGTAATTTTTGTCTTTTTCTATCTCTCTTAATCACTGTTCTGCAAACCATTTACACAAGATCCTTAGGTAGGTTATTCACCGTTTCTCTCTCCGCCTTTCTTGACTTCAATATTATCTGTGAGTGCCAAATTCTCAAAGCCCTCTTCCCTCATTATGTGGCCAAGAGATTTCAACTCTCTCTCTTTCTGATTCTATTCCTGTGTTCTTCTTTTTTTGTTTCCATTTTCGAAAGAAAATTCTTCGTTATTCACATGACCAGTTCATGGTATTCTCAGTATCTTTCGGTAGAACTAAATTTATCTTGCCTCAAATCTCTTCTTCACTGCCATATAGTAGGGCAGATGTTGTTCTTTTATTTGTTTCTAACGAAATTTTCCGTCATTTGATAAACACCTCCTAGATATTAACATTTTTGTAGTCGTTTGATTTTGTTGTCTCCAATTCGAAGTTAGCATCTCGAGCTGTTTTTTTTGCTGACAGCCATACATTCAGTCTTCTTAAAATTGATACTTAGGTCTTTCTTCTCGTTTTCATTTACGACATTCTGTCGGGGATGTTGTAGTTTCCTTTCTGCGTCTGATATCAACATTGTTTTATTAGAATATTTAATATTGCTAAAATGGTGGCAACCAATAATGAATCTTTGTAACAATTCCCTAAGTATTGCCTCAATGTAAAAGTTGGTTTGGTTTATTTTGTTTAACGGCATACCAACCTCAATGGGTTATTTCAAGCCGACAACATTTTTAGGATAGTTTCGTATGAATAGATTATTTATTCTTTGGTTTAGTTTGGTTTGGTTTATTTTGTTTTACGACATATCAACCTCAATATATTATTTAACGCCGACAACATTTTTAGGATTGATTCGTATGAATAGATTATGTATACTTTTGTTTAGATTGATTTGGTTTATTTTGTTTTACGACATATCAACCTCAGTGGGTTATTTAATGCCGACAATATTTTTTATTGCTGGTAATATTTTGTTTTGTCAAAAATCTGTTTCTGGTATTTTCTTCAAAATTGTATTATTGGTAATAATTTTTTTTCAAAAACGTATTCCTGGTAATAGTTAACTATTTGACCATAGCTGGGACACTAACTGGTGCTACCACCTCGGGTCAGCAGCAATTAAGAGGTGGTTCCACGCTCCTCAAAACTTCCTGATAAGAGGCATTGTTGCTGGACATAGTTTAACGTCTTACCCAGGACGCGGATGTAGTTTAACGTCTTACACAGGACGACGTAAAAGTCGATTAGAATATATATCTTTGTCTTATATCCATTTCTGTTCTTGTGTACATACCGGTGCGTTTTTGATCAGGTGTCAAGAACGTGGCACCCACCGAAGATAAAACTTTGTTATGCCAAAATCATTGTATAGAACATTTTCAAATTTCTCACGGGATATTCTAATATCTCTGGTTATTTGATTTATAGTCAATCCCCTGTCATCCATCACCATGTGGTGAAACCGATCAATATTTGCTTCAGTGGGGACAGTTGCAAGACGGCCATATCTTTTTTAAGACTCTCACTTCGCCCCCTAAGTTCAGCTTCCCAATTTTTGCCTTATTTATAAAGCTGGATCATTCCCCCTAATGTGGCAAACATGTCAGTATGGATATCCTTAGGAGTCTAAACACTTTTTTCTGCGGGTGATTGATAACACCACGGTACTAAATTCTGTCCATTTTAAGAGAAGCCGCTACTAGTTAGATTTGAAATCTTCTTTGAAGAGTCAGATGTCAGTTTACTTGGAAATAAACGCCATTATTAATAAGAAGAGTTGAAATTAAACGCCCGTAATATTTTACAGCTCTAGCATCATTCCTTCATAGCCAGCCTATGAACATTTTAGCCCGCCCTGGTAAGTGATGTCATGTGTAGAATGGAGGACGAATATATCATTAAATATTTTATGCACATTTTTGAATGGCTTTTTATTGAATTATATTTTTAATGTATTTTGAATATTATGAAATTGACTAAACCCGACAAATATATTAATATATTTTTTGTTTATACGTTATTTTTATAGATACAAATATTTAAGTAAACGCTCTGTTTTTATGAAACAGAATAAGCAACATTTACCGGCCTGAATGTCCAAAAAAATCTCAGAGAAAATATGCTCCCTTCGACAGGAATCGAACCTGTATCCTACACGGGACCGCTATATAGCCTACGTGCTATACAATTTAGCTACAGAGAAAGCGTTTGATTAGCGAAGTTAAATTCCTTTTTTAAAAAAGTTAAAAAAATCTTTCTTGGACATTCAGGCCGGTAAATTTGTTAATACAGTTTATTATAAACAGTGCATTTACTTAAATATGTGTATCTTTAACATTGACGTATAAACAAAAATATATTAAAATGTATTTTATTTCATTCTATCTTTTGCCATTGGTAATCTAGACTTGTATTCTCCGCCTGAACTACATAGGCGGGTCACCAATATAATCTTAACCAATTCTGAAATAGATATAATTCCATAACTTTGAGTTATTCAAATAAATTTAATATCAAAAACTTGCTGGCATAAGTATAAAATATAAATATTGTTTAAAATATTTCTGGGGTTAAGATTCAGTTTGTAAAACAATATTTTCTCAAAATCTGTAATATAATCCATTTCATCAGAATATGACTGATGTTTTTAAAAAAGAAACATTCAATTTTGAAAATAAATTTAACGTAAAATACATTAAGGGTTTAATTTACAATGTAAAATGATAAATCTAAACCCATTCCTTGTACCTGTTTTTTATGACTTTGGATATTTGTTATAAACAGCTCAATAAAATATTAAAGGACAAAGACAATTTAAATATCTAATTTTATATTTTTTTAGGAAAAAGAAAACTTGTAGCAAAGTTTTTATCTCTGATGATCAAATGCGAAGTTGGATGAAAACATTGGTAAAATTGGAATTCAGCCATCGATATTTTCTATCCAATGGAAATGTTTTCAACATACTGCATTAATATTTTTCATTTAATCAGATTTCTAATTAACAGACTATCAGTAAAATCATTTTGCATTGTCAAATTCGTATAAATAATAGAAACTGGCATCTGCCATCAGTTGGACTTTTTTTGACTTTCTATTATATACAGCGATTTGAGATTTCATTATATAGAGTATTACCCAGGACATCTTGTAGTGGTGTAATGGTTAGCAAGCTTGTCTCGCTAGAAGAATTACAAGTTCGATCCTCAATGTGTGCCCTATATTTTCGGCCTTGTGCGACATCTAAGCCACGCTTGGAAAATCCCTGTGGGCACCTCGAGGCGGTGTAATGGTTAGCAAGCTTGTCTCGCTTGTCTCAATGCTAGAAGAATTGACATCTAAGCCACGCGACTGACCTCGTAGTGAGTTCGATCTTCACTGGGTGCCCCATATTTTAGGCCTTGTGCGATATCTAAGCTACGCTTGGAAAATCCTTGTGGGCACCTCGAGGCGGTGTAATGGTTAGTAAGCTTGTCTCGCTAGAAGAATTACGAGTTCGATCCTCACTGGGTGCCCCATATTTTCAGCCTTGTGCGACATCTAAGCCATGCTTGGAAAATCTCTGTGGGCACCTCGAGGCGTTGTAATGGTTAGCAAGCTTGTCTCGCTAGAAGAATTACGACTGAGTATTGAGTTGGTTCCTCACTGGCTGCCCCCCTACTTTCGGCCTTGTGCCACATCTAAGCTACGCTTGGAAATCACTATAGTGCATTACGCATCTTTTAACATTTTTTTGTGTTATAGTTAATATCACAATTAAAACCATTTTTTATTATTATATTCTAGTTCCAAAATGCGTGGCCCGATATTATCTCTTGCAGTCCCTGTTCTGCCATACATTATTTACACAATCTCGCTTGGTAGGTTTGTCGCTGTTTCCCTCTGCCTCTGTTGTCTTCACTCTAATCTATGAATGTTAAAATCTCCTGGCTCTCTTTTCTGGTTATGGTGCACAGAAATGTCTTTCTGATTCTAAGTATGAGTATCTTTTTTAGTTTCCATCTTCTTAAAAAAATCTTCCGCATTGATCTCATATTCAGTCTATACTATCCACGGCATCAGTCGCTTAGGGTTTCTGCCGCATAGGGTCTCTTGTTTATCTGTGAGGAAATTTTCATGCATTAACTGCCATATTGGAGGATACATACGACATAGCAGTTCAGCGCTATCTTCTTTGATGTTAATATTTTGATTAGTTTCTGGAAAACAGTTCTTTATTAATGTTTCGTGTTTTCTATGAAAAAATAGTAAAAAAACAAAAAAAAACTATTAATTTATATTGTTTATAGTGCATTCAGTTAAAAGAGGCTGGGGAAAATGGAGATCAAACGACAACAAAGTGCACCGTAAAAATGATTAGCGATACGCAGTGAGATATAAAAACAAAACCATTTTATTGAAATCAAATAAAAACAAATTTTACTAAATATTAGAGATGCACAAGTTTGGTGGTTTGTGTTCCCGTAAAAGGAAGTAATAATTTTTCGACAACTAACTTATTTGTTCTTAAATAAGGCTCAATGGTAATTGAGATAAAAAAAGATCAAGATTACAATTAATATCAATCAAATAGCACGAGAAAAAATCCTGCGTATACAAAACAATACAAATTACAACGAAAAATGTACAATAAGTGTTCCGGTCAGGTTGAACCCAGTTAAAAGTGTATATTTACCTCGAAGGTATAAAATATAAATTTTAGTTCTTGTGATTTGCTGTGTGTTGTCGAAGTTGGTGACAGAATCCGTTCGTATCTTTAGAGCTCGGCGTAGAGCATTGTTTTTCGAAAAGTACTTGTTCTCTGTCGTGGAAACGTCCATTTTCATACAATATTCGGGGTGGAAATAAAACTTAATTCTGTCATGAAAATGACAGTTTAGTTCTCAGGACTTCGTTGAGTAGAGTTATCGTGGCCGTTTCTTTGAGTCCACGTTCAGGGTGTCAAATGTTTTTAGATGGCGTCGCGTCCCCAAGTCCCCAGTATCACAACGGCGGTTGAATCTACTACTTCTCGCCGTCGTGTTTCCTACTCCTCGTGATGGTCGTATGGAAGGCATTTTTATAGCCAAAGGTCAGGTTCGATTTATCCGACAAATTTGGGCGGTTAACACAAGTATTTCAGATTTCACCTTGTTTGAGAAGCCATTGCTTAAAAAAATCCCGTTTATCAAAACAATTTATAGCAGTGAAAAGATACGTTTTTCTAATTTATTTTTCTTTCAACTAACACACCTTGTTCAAAGAGCTTTTCACAGAGGCAGGCAAGGTTCAGGTTTCAGTAGATTATTTTATTGCCTTTATCCCTTCCCCCAATCTACCTCGTGCAGAAATTTACTAAGAGTGAAAAACATAATTTTTAATATTTCTCTGTTAATCGTAAACTGTAAGATTGCGAGAGCAAATCCTGCGCCCCATCTGGGTCGTAAGGGCACCGCATATGGTGTTTCTTGGGCAAGATAGTCTGACGGAGCACAGCACTCTCGAAGCCGGTTTTTTTTTTTTAATTCAGTGTTAGCTTCTCCTAAACCGGCTGCCGCTCAAGGATATAGAATGCAGTCTGTTCTGCTATTTACACATAAGTGGAGAAAAAGCAGGTATGAACTCGAAATCGAACTTATTTTTCCGATTCGTCAATCCGAGCTGCTATCCATTACACCACCGGGACTCTTGTGTCCTCTGACTGTAAGAACACTACCCAAATAATTATCCTTCTGCACCCTCTTGATTTTGATATCTCCAATTTGTAGGTCACAAAGCTAGCTGCCTCGCTTGCTGATGACCATGAATTTTGCATTTTTGCTGTTAATAGTTAGTCCTTTCTTAAGGCTTTCATTTGCTACTATCTGTAAAAGTTTTTTTTTGTCAGGTTTCCTTCTGATTCTACAAGAACCATGCCTCCCGTATATATAATGTTTACATCAACTGATAACTGCTAGAAGGTCTTCTTGTTTTCTTAGGCTCATCTCACTGTATAGGTTAAATAAATCCGTCATTTTTTTTTATAAATCTTTCTGCCTAAAGAAATATTTATATGAATTAATTATGTACAAATGTATAAAGATTTACTCAATAAATATGTTTCATATCAACAGTATAACATTGAACTTGGCCGTTATTTTGTGTCTGTGAATTTTAAGGAAAAACATAAATTTATGCTCAAAAGTTTGTTGTTTCGCTTTCAATGTTAATCGTCCGGTTTTTGTCCCTGGCAACACCGCGAACTTCTGCCAGTCTTAAATATTTCGAAAGTTTTCAATCCAAATATCAAATTATCTTCTTGATTTATAAATCAACGCACTAAATCTCCCCACCTCTCTCTCTCTCTCTCTCTCTCTCTCTCTCTATCTATCTATCTATCTATCTATCTATCTATCTATCTATCTATCTCAGTCTTTTCTCTTTTACGAAGGAATGTTTTTGTCATTATTTTAATGTTGCTGTCACAATTACAAATATTCTAATGCCAGGTTGATGATGTCAAAAGATTACTGAATTTATTTCTCCCCCTTTTTTTTAGCAGGAATTTGCGTCTGTTATTAAAGTCTTTCATGTTGATGTGATGAGTCATTTATTTTTTGTTCGATTTAAATATTTTTTTAAAAATTTATTTTTCCTATTTTCCTGATTTCGTTTTAATTGATCTACTAATATAGCCTTTTTTGATATTTACTAAGCTCAACTTATTATGTCCCAAAGAAAGAGATTAAATATGAAGATAAGTAGATCGTATTTATATTGAATAGTTTTACGCTGAAAATAAGCGTGAGAAATACGAGAATTTTATCTTGATTCGAACCCCGATTTCCCGTTGGAAATTTTAAATCTAGTTTTTATTTCACGTAAGCATTTTTTGTTCTAGCTTACTGGAAATATAATAGTCATCTTTGTACAGGTAAGAGATCCGTTGATATATAATCCAGGTGGATACTAGCAATATCAAATATTAAAACGTATCCACAGAGAGCTCAGTGTGTTTATTATAAAAAAGCATATATATTTTTACAGCAAAAACGAAAAATATCTCACATGGGTATAGTCTATTTCAATCTGGTCCGAGACAAGTCGTCTTCAGCCCTTAGGAGGATTAAGAGCTGAAGACGGCCGGTGTAGGACCAGTTTGAAATAGACTATACCTATGTGAGGAAATTTTGTTTTTATGTTATATATATATATATATATATATATATATATATATATATATATATAAATAAAAAACACCCACACGAATATACACACTTACACACATCATACTCACTCACTCCCTAATGAGCCAAATGATAACACACACCCAAAGCAATACACACGCTTACACATATCATACTCACTCACTCCCTAAGAACCAAATAACACACACACAAACACTAAACAGAGACACATCCCCTCTCCAGGACAATAAAACTGTCAAAATGACCACGGGAATACAGAGAGGCATAGATCCATCCAGCTCTTATCTCAAATAAAAACTTAAAAGAGACTGTTTGACCAACACAAGGAATTTTAAAAGATTCATTTTAAAAAGATAAAAAAAAAACAAATGAAGACTACAGACAAAAGTTCATTTTCTCCAGCAAAACATTCATTCCTGTAGTTTACTGCTACCAGTTTCTTCTCCTGATGATGGCCATTTTTGGGCCGAAACTAGTCGAGGAATCTAAATGAATTAATAATAATAATAATAATAATAATAATAAAACGAAAGAATATTAATCTACAACCTATTGTGTCTGAAGATTTTAATTTTTTAATATTTTTTATTGTTCATATATATATATATATATATATATATATATATATATATATATATATAGAGAAAGAGAGATCGAGGGAGAGAAAGAAAGAGATAAATAGTTTAGTGGAAAATGTCAACATGCTATTTCTGAACTCAGGTCTCTGGGTGGGACCCAGAAATCAAAGGAAATATTATTATTAATAATAATAATAATAATAATAATAATAAATCGTATATAACTATAGTAAGCATTAAGTGACATGTATCGACAAATTAATTATCCAATGGCTTTTTATCTTGTCGATAGTAAAGTTTCTTCTGGTCATGGTAGAATGTTAATGGTGAATTATTTTTATTATTAAAATGTATGCATGTGTTTTGTCTGTATGCGGAGTATTTGCATTATATTTTGTTTATTTATTTACCATTCGTTTACAGTGAAAATTTAAATATAATAATATTGAAGCAAAATCGATTATTATGCCTAGAATCAGATAAAATATGTTTAAATATTCGACACATATAATGAGGAAAAGGGGCTTGGAAAAACTGACACTCCCAAGACATCATGAAAATAAGAGATACAGTAGGGGCAACGAATGATCTGTCTAACCAGTTTGTGTATATGGATGGCAGAAGTTGGTGCGGAAGAGATATTAAAACTAACAAACAAAGAGCTATAAACAATAGGAAGTTGTGGAGAGATACGATCACGTATATCTTGAACGGACACGACACATTGAAGAAGAAGAAGAAGAAGTAGTAGTAGAACAAGAAGAAAAAGAAGAAGAAATTCTATAAATAATTATATCGCAGTGAATGTTCAAAATTAAAAAGTTGAACTTCTTTAACCTTATTAACACGTAAACATTAGTTGTTTAAAAGAGTCTCTCGGGATTGTAAAATTGTTTGACTTTAAATAGTATCGCAGACCACCGACGGGTTAATCTGTCATTGTAGACTCTAATTTGTATATCGAATTCTAACCTTTCTTATAAAATTTCTATAAGATAATGCTTTATGTAAATAAACAGTTTTAAAAAAACATACAAATCAAATTCTGTGTTTAGATGTACCCGAAAACATATAAATAGAGTTTATCGCCTGACTATCAGTTTTCTTTTATTACCAACACACACAGAAAAACATCGAAATTTATATAAAACATTTAAAATGATATGTTTTCCTATACTGAGTGTCGTTTAAAAATATTTACGTGATGGTTTATAAATTTATTTGATTAGCATTAATAAAAAATTAAAGTTAACTAAATATGATATATAAAACTAAATTATGATTTAATAAAATATATTAAAACACTTTTCAAAATCTAAAACACTCAACAGTATATTAAGATTTATTAACATTGAATTATTTTTTATCGATGCAAATTTTCATTTCAATTTATTTAATATTCGGTAGAATATAATTTTTATTTCATAACGTTCCGACGTCGTATGCATAGTACGTCAAATCACTGTTATATGTCCGCAGAGATTGTATTACATATTTTCTCGAGGCTAATGCATGAATATGTCATATTTTTCAGTTTTAATATATCTAAATTTATAGTTAAGCGCCTACACTAAATAGCCAGATCTGTAAGGATAGAGGTAGCCAATTCCTAATTTTAATGCCACTTCAGAAAATGAAAGTTTTGTATTTTACAAGAACGCTTTATTTTGTTGCAATATTCGAACAATACTTCAAAAGTTCATAATATAGCAAAATTAATTTTTACCCAGATTTCACAAATGTACCAGTTCCATTAAGCAAAAATACTTCCTTCTTAAAGAGCATTGATTATTCTCATTTTATAATACTAAAACTCAGTGAACTTTGTTTGCTTCCTTTCTTGTGTGTGTGCCACCGTTCACACGAAGCAAAATATAGAGAGTGGGCGAAGAAAGATGTAAATTTATTATCGTGTCGGAAGATGAGAGATAAGGAAATGGTTTGTATAATGATTTAAACTTCTTCCACGTCTCTCTTTCCAACATCTCTCTCTCTCTCTCTTTTCACTTTTCTCTTTCCATTTCTGAGATTTCGTGCGTCCTTATATATATTTCAGCTTTCTTTAAACAAAAAATATTTTAAATATTTTAAAAGTTTTTACCATATTTAAAAATTATTTTCAAATGAATATGATTTAAGTCTTTGTGATTTTAAAAAGTAAGTGACTAAGATTTTAAAATACGATTTGTTTATACGAGTAAGTATTTTTTTGTCTATATTTCTGAGATGAGACATTATGTACATTATTTACATTGCTCGGACTATCATCCTCATCTTTGTTGCCATATTTATTACAACGTTTCGGCCGTTGTACGCTTCGGCCTTCTTCAGGTGGTTGGAATGTCGAACTGAAACCTTTATTTCGTAGACTATTCTAGTTGCACGTGCCATGTCTAATGGATATCAGTTATCTCCTGTTAATTCTCTTCTCTAAGTATTGAACTCACACTCATTGAGTCCTGTCACTGGATCTAACTAACGACTTTATTCACTGTGCCATATGTCCTTGAAGACATCTGTGTATGAATTTCTGAGTATTATAAACCTAATATCTTCAGCAAACACTTTTTACCAGTGTTCATATTGCAATTTTTGCTATTATCATTGCATGTTTGTTACTAGAGTTCATATTGCAAATTTCGTTGTTATTATTGCTTTTCTCTGGCACTCCTTATTACTGGTTCCCATATTGTATTCATTTCTATGCTTGGTCGCCTCAGTTGATTTTTGTGGCTTAGCATATGTGCTAATTCCTTAAGTTTACGAATTTTCCAATGATGTTTTTTGTCTAGGATTTTAACCTGATCCCACAGAGGGCGGTGATTTCCATTTTCTCACCATATGTGGTCAGGCATGCCTGATTTTCCACTTCCCTTCGTGTTACAGCTTTCTGGTGTTCTTGAAGCCTTATCTTAAGGGAACGTCCTGTCTCCCTTTTATATTTCTTTACGCAGCTGCACGGGATGGCGTACACACAGTTTTTAGTCATTTTCTTCTCTTTAGGAGGTCTTACTCGGGAGGGGTATCTCCGAAGTGTCGTCCAGAATGCAGTCTGACTGCCTCTATGTGAATAAGTTATCGGAGAAAATACAAAGCATCTGTGGTCAATATAACATCAGGAAAACCTTCAAAAGCTAGGCGAACCCCTCTCTTCTACATCAATTTATACTAATGCATGTGTTTCGCAGGTCTCTATCGTTGCACAACTTTTTAAAATAATTTTCATTCCCGATGAGATCAGCTCTTAACTTGGAATCTGTGCGGTGTCACAACCATTTACTACTGTCTGATCAGTCCGATATGGGCAAATTAACGGATGATATCAAAAACTACCTTCACTCAGTTGTTAATTGGGGCAAAGGATAGCTTGTTAATTTTAATGCCTTCAAAACTAAACTTCTCTATATTAATCATCTGAAAGAGCCCTTTCTGCCCTCCATCAGCATGGCTAATG
>CAHIKZ030000577.1:245000-297500 GCA_903632075.3 Acanthosepion pharaonis | reverse complement strand
ATTTAATGTTTTCGACCAGAATTTTTCTTAAGGTTTCGCATAAATTGTGGATAAATAGATAATTATTTTTATAGCACTTTAATCTGATAGATGACACGGGATGTACAGACAAGACGTGATAAAAAGTAAAATAGTAAAAGTAAGGGTTCAAAATATTTTTTTAAAGCCAAAAATAAAAACATAACTTTAAATCCAAAATGGAAGTAAAACTCTTTGATAAGCAACAAAGTTTACAAGCAGAAAAACCTGATGCTACCAAAAATCTTCACAGTCAATGCTTGTGATGGTTTGAGTTGATATGATAAAGAGAGATTCATTAACATTTGCTGTCAAACCTCTTGTGTAAGTCGCAGGTTACTCCAGGTTTAAACATTTAATGAGTGAATAATAATAATAATAATAATAATAATAATATGTTCTGAGGCTAAACCAAACGTAGCTGGCATGTCTTTTTGTCTTAACTAAGTGGAGGTGTTGACATGTACATGTTTTGCCTTGGTGAATGAAGATGAGCTATAGTAAGTATTCCATTCCATACCATCAGATTCTTCTGAATCTTACCATCTGGGTATGTCCTTTAAGAGCTGGCGCACTGTGCCTATCAATTAATGGGCGGGAGTGGTAGGATATCATCATCACTGGGTGTCGATAAGATTGTTTCTCTTTCAAGTTTGAATGATGAGGCAGTTAAGGTGATTCAGATGCCATCTAAACGAACTGGATCACCCGTCATGAGGGTATTTTGACTGGGTCCCACCCGCAGAGTTATGTGATGATTTTATCAAAGCTTGTCATCATATTGTACACATTTAGTTGTGATGTGTGTGTCTGGTATACCGTTATCAGACGGGGTGTCATTGTAGGTATATTGAGTTTCGCATATTTCCACCCCTGCGTCACTTCGTTGGCGTGTTTCTTTCTCACTCAACAACAGCAACAACAAATAATAATAATAATAATAATAATAATAATAATAATAATGAAAATAATCGTAATAATAATAAAAGTTAGAAGAAGAAGTAGCCAGTGGGTCGCGCCATCATATCCACTGGGGAGCAAGTTCCCCGAGACACGAAATAGCCACGTCTACTGTGTATGACGTGTAAAAATTAACTCCCTGAAATCACTTCCTATCTAACATTCCCACGCTGGTTTTAACCAACCAAAATCGACTTCCTTATTTAGTTTACCATCTGAGCTTAAAGGTCAGCCTCAGAAGGTTTTAACCAAAGTATTCTGCCACTAAAAATTAGTCGGTAACTATTATTTAACAATCTGCAAGAATATTCCGAAAAGTTCTTGAGTTTTGAGGAGTTTTTTTGACACTATGCTTCAAGAACAGAATTTTCACTGAGTGTACCAGTGTCCTCACCAACATAATAATAATTATTGTCGTGCTAGCATTACTATTTTTAAAGTGTCTAACAATCTTCCTATCAGTGAAAAATATTATAAGGTAAAGAAATCGTATAATTGATTTGTGTTTTTGACATCAATCTATTTCAGGTTATTTAAAGCCAAAAAATATTTTTTTATTGTGCGAATTTTCTTTGGGGGGGATAATGATTTACTGATTCAAGTTGTAATAATTAACCCATATTAGGGAGATAAGAGGTGAATTCATACTTTCTCAAAATTATTTGCGCGTGAGTGAATATAACGAATTCGAATGGAATTCGAACTCGGCTCTCGGATTTCCAATTCTGAGTATTATCCATCACACTCCAGGCACATTTTATTCCCAATATTCCAATTCCCATATAGGTGTCGACCAGGCTCAACGTTGTTTAACTTCAATGATGAGAATCGGTGCTTCAACCTTATATACCCGTAAGTCGTAATCGTATAAGGACTAAGGATGAGAAGGAAAGTCATTTAACTTAGAAAGGGTTACTGAATGAAGAATAACCAAAATGGAGTTTAGAAATGAAATGGTAATTTTTATAGCATCAAAGCATTACAATACTCGTCAGCGGCGTGAAGTAGGTAAACAACTGTTAGTGGTGGGCTATTAGCATATTACCCCCACTTACAATAGTATCCAACGTATTTATAACGATTGGGACATAACCATTAGTGTTCATAAGTACGGTATATATAAAAAAAAGGTTAGGTTCAATCTCAGTTCCTGTATACAAGATACGATTCTATCATTTTAAGTGAAAGAACTAGCGGGTAAATATTTTACTATTGCATTATTTATTGGCTGATCATATAATATGTATGTCTATGATATTTGCAAACAATTTTATTTCTATAATATTTGTAGACAAATGAACTTCTATAATATTTGTGAGCAATTGCATTTCTATTATGTTATCAGCAAATATGTGTGTATGTTGTTTTTAGGACAATGTATTTGTGTGTTATTTGTAGGCAAATGTATGTATTATTTTTATAGGCAAACGTATTGGTATTGAAGTTGTCGGCAAATTTATTTGTATGATTTTTGTTAGCAAATATATTGGCATGTTATTTGTCGGCAAATTTATTTGTATGCTTTTTGTTCAACTCACCAGAGGGTACTTCCCATTAGAGAGGAGGAGGGTTAATTTTCTAAAGTGAAATAACGAGAGAGGTGAACACTTTTTTATTAGTCTTACATATATATATATATATATATATATATATATATATATATATATATATATATGCAGTACGAGGCAAAAAATGTGCGCACTAATAGAAAGTCGATTTTTGTATTTTTACCAAGAGAAGTGAGTAATAGAATTCGTTAATTAAAACAGGATATTAATACATGTCAAAAATAATTAGTGTATTTTGGGGTAACCGTTTGCCTTAATAACGGTCTTAATTCTTCGTAGCATGCTATAGACTAAATTCTTTAGTGTGTCCTGTCCTTAACCGATTTAAAAGACATTAGACAATAATGGACAGCGTGCCCGTAATAGAAAAGTTAACACAGAAGATGAGCTTTTTTGCGAATTAAAGATATGCTGAAAAAATCTGGCGAATTGGAAATATTAAATTTAATCTATTCGCTTAGAATTAAAAGTAAAATTAAAGCTTCGTGAAAGATTGTTACTTTGATTTAAATGCATTTTAAACTTGGGATATCGGTGTTTGTGGACATACCTAGAATTGGCCGATTGAGATTGACATGGATTGCAATAGATAGATATGGAATCAATAGTGAAATGTTGATCAATAAGATACTTGCAGTAGGCCAGGCAATGGAAAGCTGATTAATTTCACAGGTATGCAATTAAAAGGGATTCATTATATGACTTAGATATCTGCATAAAAAAGAACACGCAAAAACTATGTGACGGAATGAGAATTAGATTTTTAATATAGATTTTGGAAATATATTTTGCTTGGATTCTGGGTTATTTTACTGATCGACAATAGGCCAAATTTTGTCTTTTGTTTATCTCAGAGAAAAAATATTTTAATTGTAAAGATTTGTATCAGCATCATTTTAATGTTCACTTTGGTTTTATTTAATTTTTTTTTCGTGAGAAATGTATTTTTTTCGAATCTAGCAATTGATGTTTTACTTCTTTTGTCGTATCTCTCTTTTTCTTCTTTGCCTTCGATTCGCTGAAACCAATTTCTTTCATGTTTGCTCTGATTTAGTATCAATGTAACCTAAAAGGTGAACATCGTTTTAGCAGGTAATAATTATTGCAGGTGGGAAAAAAACACTGTTTTTTCTTGACGAATTATGGATGATTTACGATAGTTTTGCTTTGCGGCAAACGACAGACCCCAACTGACAAAACACATTAAGAGAAAGAAAAAAGAGCATAAAAAAATTGTTAACTAGCTGATATTTTGTTATGGAAACTCACAGTTACTGGTAAGAACATTTTCCTGCAAAAAATAAAATTAAAAACTTCGCGGTTTGCCAAAAATATTACTGAACGAAAGCGTGTACTTTTTCAAATATATTTTCAAACTTAAACACTAATATGAGGTAGGCGTCGTATAAGTATACGTCTGAATATTTTTATAGTTAAAAAAATGCTTTTCTTTGAAATAATAATAATAATAATGTTGATGTCAAAATGAGAAAGCTTCTCACTATCCACCGCCTGCATCATCCTAAGGCTGATATTGATCGTCTGTATGTGTCTAGATCCGAAGGAGGCAGAGGATTAGTTCTACTAGAACAGTTTTGCAAAACCACAACACGTGGTATTAAAAAATATCCGGAAATTACAGATGACTGGATGATTATATGTGCCAAAGAACATGAAAGAAATAAGAAACTTTATTCAGTAATAAAGAAAGCCAAAAAATTCAAAAGAGAATTTCAAGTGGATGACAAAAAGCATAATAATAAGACCAAAATAAACCTACTGAGCAACAAAGAACCGAAAAAATAAAGGCAAAAGCAAATTCCAAATCTAGAAACGATGGAAAGCTAAACCTGTTCATGGCCAATACTCTGCCCGTACTGAACAAGCTGACGCAGACAAACCCAATACCCATCAGTGGTTGCTTAGTGCAGGATTATAGATGAAACCGATTGTTTTTTCCCTGCTGCTCAGAACCAATGCTTGCTGATGAGAAATTATCAAGCAAACATACTGGAACATTGTGTTATCCCGAAAGGCAGATTCTGTGACGAATATCCAGAAACGATTGACCATCTTGGATGAAGTTCACGGTGTCAGTATCCACCAAATACAAAACTCTGCATGGCAGAGTCGGCAAATATCTGCACTGGAAACTGCAAGAAATTGGTAAGAACACTACCCAGATCCGGTTCGAGATATAAGACCTGTAATAATGTTGTGGGATTTAAAGTACACATAGACAGTACTAATCGCTCAAACATAATAATCGTAAACTACAAATATAGAATGTGCTTTCTTATTGAAATGGACATTCCTGTAACATATCTTTGAAGATCTTTATAATCTGTCAAAATACAAGGATCTTGCAGAGGAAATCTAATAAATGTGATACATGAAAACATCAATAGTTTCAGTTGTGAGGTTGGAGCCCTCGGTTTGATTAGAAACGCTGCTTATAAATTCATAAAAAGTAACCCTGGTAGCCCATGACTTAAAGAAATACAAAATAATAATAATAATCTTACATCTTACGAAGGGATTTTTCTATGTACAATTCTTGTGATCTTAAGTTGTTTTATTTTTATTTTTCTTACAAAAATGTTCAAGAGAAATTTGTGGCACCATGCATCCAGGCAGAGAAAGAAAGGCAGAAAGGGAAAAGAAAGAAAAGAAGAAAGGAAGGGAAAAGTGAGGCGAGATCCGAATCATAGGTGATAAGCGAACACACACACGGCTAAGAGGCAATAAAAAAAGGGTTATTTTGATAAGTGGCAAATGGCGAAAGAGTGTCATTACAATGACAATGAGATTTGAGTGAGTAGGGAATTGTTATCTAAGGATATGAAAACAAACTATTGGTACGGGAAGGCATCTTATTATCAACACAGACCACCGGCCAAGGGAAAAATTCAAGTGAAAATGTTATTTCGATAAGTGACGAAAAGAAACAGGCGACTAAAAAAGACTTTGGACAGATATGAAAATTAAAGGCCACCTACGAGTAATCGTTGACCGATTTTCCTACTTGGCCTGCACGAATGGAATTGTGTTATCAAGAAATGTTCGCCAAAGAAAGTCCACTTGAAAACGTTAATTTTGATAATTGACAAAACACAGGTGTAGCTACAGAGCCTTAGTTAGATATGGAAAATTAAAATCCCACACAAGCAGTCTCGCTAACTAAATTCTTTTTCGACAAAACAACTTTTTGCCTGCGATAATAAATTTATGTTATCAGGAATATGTGCCGAAGGAAAAATGGGTGGGGAGCCAGGGTGTTTTCTTTCTTCATTGGAGACGTCAGACTGACTGAAAACTTGGGGATAATTTTTTTTGAGGCCATGTTAAGAATACCAACCATCTTGATAAATTAGCGATAAAATACCTGACGTAAGCCACGTGTAGAACAAGAATTATGACCCCATTGTTCATATTTTCCCGTTGGTGGCCAGAGAAATGATACGGCGATTAAGGAAGAAAGGGAAAAGCAAAAGATTATTTTTTTTTAGTTAAGCAAGGTATTTTTTTTCCGAAACAAAGCCACGGATTGTTCACGCCCGACTAAGACATCATTGGTCAAGTGGTGATCACGTGACGCACGAAGGAGGAGGAAAGATACCCGACCAAGACCTCATTGGCCGAGACTGATCACGTGACGCACGAAGAAGGCTGTCGACGCCCCCATCCAGAGTATAAGTATGAGAAGCTGCTACGAAGAAGTGGGGAGGGCAGTTCACGCCCCTCAGAAGTATGGTGAGAAAGTGGGAGTGAGAAAAAGTTACCAAAAATGGAAAAGAGTGGAAAATCCCTAACCAGAAATAAAAGAGGTGGATATGTATTTAGAATTATCGAGGAACCCCCGGACTCCAACAGACCCACCCCGGTTTTGATCGGCGTCAATAAAAGCCAGGCCCCAACAGGCAGAAATCAGTTCGGGCCCTGGCGGCAGAGATGAGCGTCCAGAAAGTTCGGGCCCTGGCGGCAGAGATGAGTGTCCAGAGAGTTCGAGCTTCAGTTTCCAGATTTGAAGCCGCCTCGAGATAGCTGACCAAGATTCACGCAAAATTCCGGACTCCTCTTCAACCAAGAACAATTATTTTGAAGAGCGACTTAGGACCAGACCACCGAAATAAGTTTTTTTTTTTCGACTTTCGTCCAAAGACACACCGAAACACAAATTTCTTAGAGAGCAAACAACTTGAAGCCTTAAAACTTGCCTAGCGAAAACGACGTGTCACAATCCACAGAACGGGTCGGGAGATAGATGCAGTCCTATGTATCGAACAACTAGACATAAAGTTTGTTACCTTTTTCTTTGATACTTTGAACTTTTTGAGTTTCTATTTTATTTTCTTTTATGCATATTTGTGTGTTATCACCCCCGTTGAACTCAATTTGCATTACGGCCCCAACCACTGTTTGATCTCGTCTGTCTAAGATCAATTCACAACGTGGGTAGGCAGACTGGAGATCAATGCAGTTACCTTGGTAACCAGGCGTTGGAAGCGAGTTGGGAGCGACGAGGCTGATATCAAATCTAACCAGATTCCCACCCGAATCACCAAAAGGTTAGAACGTCACATTTGGGTGCCGCGACCGATACCAAGCCAGTTGGTCGTCACAGGACGAGACAACACGACTGACGTGACAGGCGGACGTCACGTTTGGAGCAGCGACACCCGGACGGATCAGCGAGGAGCGAACAGCTGGTGCCGCGGCGAAGACGTCACAAGTGGTGCAGTTTGAGGACGTCACAACTGGCGCCGTGGTAGAGCAGGATAGAACGTCACATTTGGCGCTGTGACCGGGGGACGACGTCACAAATTATCATGATGTCATTTCTGACCTTAGGTCTCCGGATGAGACCCGGATTGAAATGATCGTACAACAGAAATCAAAGGAAAACAACAACAACAACGACAAAAACAACAAAACAACACCAATAATAATAATAATAGCAATTTAAACATTACTCAATTTTTATATATCAAAATATATATGATTTTTCTTACCCGTTTTATTTATCCATTACTATTTTAAATGCATATACACATTAAATAGATTTGAAACGGGTTAAAATTTTATATTAAAATTTTTATTAAAAAGTATTTTTTTGTGATATACACACCAACATGAGCATGTTCATTTCAGTGCAGTGACACTTGATTGTTGAAAGACGAAGCCATTACCCATTTCTCGCTCCAAGTGCCTGGTTGCCACTAGGCAATAATGTACCTAAAAAAGGAGTTTCTTCAATAATAATAATAATGTACATAAATATAAACAGTTCTCGCTGAAAACGTGTTTCTTGAACGGAACTAATTAAATAAAAGAAATAGATATTGACAGTCTAAAGAGATTAAATCTCGCATTTTCTCGCCAAAATCTCTTCCTTGTTTCTAACCAGCAAATTAGGGTAACATTGATGTTATCTCGATCTGCGGTTTTCAAGAGGACAGAAAATGGAAAAATGACGGAAGGGAAATATGTTGTAGACTTCAAAGTTTATACATTTATTTAGAATTTTTTTATGAGAAAAACGTTTCTGTAACAATAGTGTTGACCTTTTCGTATGTATCTCCGTACTTTGATATAACAAATAGCCTTGAATGACGCAAAATTTCTCTCAATATATCCCCCGAATGAAAGAAGGCATGTTATATATGAAACGATTTTTCACTGTTATCAAAATGATTAAATTCATGTTTATCTTTAGGTTATATTCTAAAAGAACTGATGCTTCGGTATATCGCTTATTCTGTCTTATGAATCCGTGCTAATAAGTCTGCTTCATGATAACTAACAATATCCAAGACTTTTTCAAGTTCATGTTTAAACCAAAACTCATATATATACATGATATCATATGATAATAATTTGAATTTTAAAATATAATTAAAATTTATATAATATTTTAACATAATATATAATTTATAGTAATTAAATTTAAATGATAATTTAATTTGATAATTTAATTTGATAATATAAATGCAATGTCAGTCGCTATTTACAGTCCACCTGTTTACTCTTCGTTTGTTCTCGCTCCTTAGCAATGTTTTTGTTTCTAATTCCCACACACCCAGTTACACCCTGTTTCTCAGTGTCATTATTGCCTTGCTTGGAGCAAAATCGATTAAAAACAAAAATATTTGTGCTTCAATAACTTACCTTTGCAATCAAAATTATTGGGCTCGCCCTATACATGTGTAATAGAGTTGTTCTGTTAGAAAATATAATTTTTGCTTGAACTCTCTGGACATGTATATATATATATATATATATATATATATATATATATATATATATATATATATAAAATAAAATATATATTTTAAGGTATGCTGTATTTATGTGTTAAAGTGATCAATAGGGATAAAGCGTATGTAAATACAAGTGGACAACAGCCTGTTTCATGCTAAATGCATGCGACAAGCCACGTGCTTTGAGGTTTTGCGCGACTTTTTATACAAGTCAGTGATGCATTGTGGGTATTCTATTGCATTGTAGGTAGTCTATTCTATTATTCTAACGGTTATTTTGGAGGTGTGGTTTATTAATTTGTTTATTATTCACTTAGTTTTATTTAATTAGATTAATTTTACTTGTGTTTATTTAATTTATTTTATTTATTGTCATTTATTCTTGTTCGTTTTCAGTTTTCGATTTTTAAGTAACTTAGTAAACATTTTTTTTTGTGTCTGCATTTAGAGATGAGCACTGATCGTTTAGTTAGTATTTTGTTTTGGTTTGGGAAGATAATTATAACTATTTTTCCTCCAGGCAAATTTTACAATTTTGTATTGATTGTTGTAGGCTAATGTTCTTTTTGTTATTTTCCATGATATTCTTGGAGTGATTATTTATTTGTGTTTTGTTCTTAATCTCCCAGATATGTTTAGAAAGTATTGTGCTGTGTGCGTATTTATTATTTGTAAAGGATGTTTTGTGCATTATTTATGCCATGTTCTCGGTTCAACTGTAAGTATGGAACTTATTACACAATCGTAACTGATTTAGTGAGGCAAGCTTGCTAGCCATTATGCTTCGTCGAATTACACAATTATCAATTAATTATACATCTTAAGTTTTAAATAGGTACTTCCAAAAAACATAAAAACAAAATCAAATGATGCCTAAATTTTAGAATTATTTTTTTAAAAAATGAAAAATCTCTCTTGAAGCTTTTATTTTAGTTTTAAATTAAATATACTTTTCTGAAAATCTATTTGAGGAATAATATTTGAAATAAATATTATTTAAATTATTTATTATTGTTTAAAATACCGAAAAAACGCATTTATTAACCAGACAATAACTGTTTATTTAAGGTGTTCGCAGGTTTGACGGCTTGGTGACAGATTGATATTTATATAATGTTGTTCTATGAATTAACGTGAGTATCTTTTATATATATATATAGTTTTTTTGAGTACTCAGTAATCTTAAAGTTGTAAGGAAATATTCTCCTTAATCAATTTTTTTATTGAATTTTAAATATTTTCGCTGTAAATTTACTACAGTTATTGCTATTCTTTTCTGATAGTGTCGAAATACACTCCTTGATAATAAAAAATATAATAGCCTCACCCCTATTTAAAAAAAAACTAACGATAATGGAAGCATTATTAATAAAAAAAAGGAAAAGGCCAATACGCAATAATATCAACTATGATGATATAAAGAGGCAGATATCTAAGCAATAAGAAATATCCAAACACAACATACGATCAACCTGTGTCTCTTTGCTTTTTATCATCTTTCTTGTTCTTTATCCTATCATTTTGCTGTCGGATTGTAATCCGTATGGGTAAACCCAAGGAGGATAAAATCCAGAGAGCTCAATTTAAATCCAGAGAAAATAATTTAAATAAAAACAGACCACTTTAAAGTTTCATGTAACAAATTATTTCACCACAGCCCTTTTATGGGATAAAGTGCTCAATATCAGCGATAGACTATCATGAAACAGACTGTCGCCTCTAAGTGTTGACTTCTATGTTCACTTTTATGTTTATATATATATATATATATATATATATATATATATGTATGTATGTATGTATGTAAGCAAATATATGGATATAAATCCGACAGTATGAAAGAAAAATACAGAAAAAACAAAATTCTGAATACATTATTAATGTTAAAATAAAGTCGACGTCGGACGTTTCGGTCTATTTAAGACCATCTTCATGTCCATTTTCATTTTAAATTGTTAACATTATAACTTAATAATGTTTAAATGAAAATGTCGATGAAGATGGTCTTAAATTCAGACCGAAACGTCCGACGTCGATCATTTTTAACATTAATAATGCATATTCAGAATTTTGTTTTTTCTGTATTTTCTTTCATATGTATGTATGTATGTATGTATGTATGTATATATATATATATATATATGTATGTATATATATATATATATATATGTATGTATATATATATATATATATATATATATATGTATATATATATATATATATATATATATATATATATATATATATTATATATACAAAACTAATGCAAGGTTAATGCTTTAAATGGCAGGAGACATCCATCATCATAAACAATTCAAATAGTATATAAAATGACCTCCAGATCCGATGAATGAATTGTCCTTGTTTATCCGAAAATCTGCTATTGAAAATGAGTTATTTTTGTCCTCTTATTACTAAGAGAAAAACCAAGAACAACATCTATTCTATAATAATGATGTTCTTGGTTTTTCTCTTAAGTAATAAGATGAAAATAAAAATATGTGAAATTTATATCCAAGGAAATTCTATTCATAACGGATCTTTCGTTTTTTATACTATTTGAATTGTTTGCGATGATGGATGTCTCGCCATTTAAAGCATTAACCTTTGCATTAGTTTTGTGTGAATAATTCATGTATTTGTAAATTGATTGCACGTTTATCGTAATATATATATATATAGTTTAATGTATGCTATATTTATGGAATAAAATGCTCAATATCAGAGATAGAGCGTATGTAAATATAAAAGTGATCATTGAAGTCAACACTCAGAGGCGACAGACTGTTTCATGCTAAAAGCATAGCCTGATGATTGTGTTTAGCATGAAACAGTCTGTCGCCTTTGAGTGTTGACTTCAATGATCACTTTTATATTTACACATACGTGTGTGTGTGTGTGTGTATTTATGTGTGCGTGCGGATTTATATATACTTCATTATCTTTTCTATTTATTTCTTCTGTTTCTGTCAGTCTAGCTTATTCTATTAAAAGCCGCAATAATAATAGTACCCCAACTGAGGAAATTAACTCACGACATTAAAGAAATGAGTTTATGTGATGAAAATGCGAGTTATCGTACTACGGTAGGCACCCTACCTGTACCTGTTATATGTACTTTTTCTTTTGTCACAATTACCCACTGAGTTTCTTGTATACAAGTACTTACTTATTTTCGCACTGCGGTAAATCTCCGCAATGACTGTCGCACCCAATGAAACTATTAGCAGGTGCAAATATAAATTGTTTACCTGTCTCAAAATTCCCTACTTAAAATCGAGACTTCCGGCCAGGTTCCCTGACAAAGAAATAATAATAAGAGTTAAAAGATGAAAAATGTTTAGGCAGCGTTTGAAAAAAGAATAGCGTTTCGTACCTACCTTGAGAATAATGGCAACACTATTCACTGGAAATTGTGCAACCAACTTGGAAAGACGATGAAAACAAATGTTGTAATTGTAACATGAAAGTGAATATAGAAAAATAAATATATTCAATTTCTGGGATTGGGTGTTAACATTATTTCCACTATTTGTATTCGGACTGTTTTTCCTCATCTTTGTTGTTTTTATCACAAAGTTGCGGCCGTTGTGCACTCCATCCTTCTCAGATGACTACCAATCTGATTAACCTACAGGAAATATCTGAACTGATTCCTTTATTTAATCATCTACGGTTGTAGATTGTCTCGCTCAACTGCTCATGTCTAGTTCTTAATTTTATTTAGTACTGTTGAGTTGAGATAGATAGTAAAATAGATATGATTAAAATCATAAATAGAGATGTTGAGAAAGATTAGTATAGACCGATATAAATTATTACACTGATAGATAGATAGATGATTGATAGATAATAGATAGATAGATAGATAGAAATGATTAAGATGATTAAAATGAGAAATATGTTGAGAAAGATTAGACCGATATAGATAGCTATGATTACACTGATAGATAGATAGATAGATAGATAGATAGATAGATAGATAGATAGATAGATAGATAGATAGAAATGATTAAGATGATTAAAATGAGAAATATGTTGAGAAAGATTAGTAGAGGGAGATAGACCGATAGATAGCTATGATTACACTGATAGATAGATAGATAGATAGATAGATAGATAGATAGATAGATAGATAGATAGGTAGATAGATAGATAGATAGATAGATGGATGGAGGACTAGACAAACTGATAGATAGATAGATAGATAGATAGATAGATAGATAGATAGATAGATAGAAATGATTAAGATGATTAAAATGAGAAATATGTTGAGAAAGATTAGTAGAGGGAGATAGACCGATAGATAGCTATTATTACACTGATAGATAGATAGATAGATAGATAGATAGATAGATAGATAGATAGATAGATGGATGGAGGACTAGACAAACTGATAGATAGATAGATAGATAGATAGATAGATAGATAGATAGATAGATAGATGGATGGAGGACTAGACAAACTGATAGATAGATAGATAGATAGATAGATAGATAGATAGATAGATAGAAATGGATTGATGGAGGTACTTATACTTAGGTATGAGGAAATTACAACAGAGATATATAAACGGAGTCAAGTTAACATATGTAGACACATATAAGTTGGGAGAGACTTAATAGATCATCAAAATGAAGTGAAAAACGAAGAAATGTAGAACTCCTGAAACAGTCTAAGAAAAATAGGAAAAAAATAACGAGAAAGGTAAAGCGAATCTTAACCAGCCTTTTTTAATCTTAATATATATTTTTTATATATTAAAATATAATTTGAACATTTCATATTTTCGTTTTAACTTTCTTAGATAAATCAAATCAATTAAAAATTAAATATATTTAAAAAGAAAATTAAAATATTGTTTAATTTCGAACATTTTTAATTACTTTTTAATAATATATTCTGTAAATTTTGGCTTATCAAGATATCATTTTGAATATCTAAATATCCTTGATAATATGTTTAAAGATTTATTTAATTCCTCAATGATCGCTTGCTATTTTAAATCCTATTTTCTTCTTATTATTCTTCGCTGATTACTTTAAGGTAATTGAGAAATATCGTTATCTGTTTATATTTCCGAGATGAAGTATTTTAATTGCATGCATTGTTTACATTATTCGGACTGTTGTCGTCATTTTTATTGTCCTCAAAGACACATTATGCATTGGATAAAAGTGCTGGCTGGATCCAGTGACTTGCCCCAAAAGAGTTGTTAGTTCAATACCTGCCAATGCCAATGGTGAGAATTGAGTTAAAGGAGAATATCTGAGACATCTGGAACTAAAACAATCTACTCCAGTTCGAAATTCCAATCACATGAGGAAGGCCGGAGCGTACAACGGCCGAGACGTCGAGAACATAATAATAAAGATTAGAACAACAGTTCGAACAATGTAGGGAAATATCGCGTTTAACAAGGAAATTTCAAGACACCATATCTAAAATAATAAATGAAATGTATCCATTTTAATATTCTATTTCCTATGCGCGCCCAGGAGGACATTATTCCTCATATTTTACCGAAAATCTTTCATTGGTTGCTACCATTACAGTATATCACAAAGTGAAAATGTAAAGTTTACACTGGTGGATACATCTCAAAATGTTAAAAGGTTATTAAAATCTATTTGGTAATAGTAAAATAAGCCAGCATTACTTTCTTTTCTTTTTATGCACCATGTCATTTCAGGACGTAGGCGATCATGGCTCTCCACCTTCTTCTATCCCTTGCAGCTCTTAACAAGTTCCTTCCCTCTGCTTCCTCCCCAAAACCACGTTCCGTAATCCACTTGCTAAAGCCCGCCAGGTATGTCACGGGTTGTTTTCCCTTGTCTCTCTTTCTCTGTCTTCGACCCGTGAGTATCAGATTCTCCAGGCACTTTTTCCTCATCATGTGTCCCAGGTACTTCAGCTGCCTCTTCCTGATGTTGAGTATAAGCCTCTTCCTTGTTTGAAAACTTTCTAAAACCTCATCTTTACTCACACGCTCGGTTCTTGATATCCTCAGCATCCTTCTGTAGAACCACCTCTCTCTCGCCCTGGGTCTCTTCTTCATCTTTGAGCAAATCGTCCAACATTCGCTGCCGTGAAGAAGGACAAATGTCACGTAATAGCTCAGTATTCTTTTCTTTGTTACCAAAGAAATCCTCCTGTCTCGTAATACTCTGCCCAGCTTTTGGAATGTGTCATTGGCCATCCCAATACGTCTACAGATGTCAGTGTCGCACTTACCGTCCTCTTTAAAAACGCTTCCCAATTATTGAAACTTCCGCGTCTGCTTGATTCTAGTGTTCCCGACCTGCAAATCGAATTTCGGTCTCTTCGTCTTACTGATGAACACGCATTCTGTCTTCTTGTAGTTTATGTTTAGCTACTTCTCACTCTCCGTCGCTACCATCTGTAGGAGATTTTCTTTTCCGTGTCTGCTATCAGTATTGTGTCATCTGCGTACCTTGTTAAGATTGTGGCCGCCAATTCCATCATTACCAGAGAATTATAAAACATTCCTAAAACATCTTTAGCGGAGGTAATCAGCTTATTCCGAACCTTGAAGGATAACGAGATATTTTTAGAATAGAAATAACATAGATTTAATCGTGAAAACAATCTAAGAATTATTTTCTTAATCATTTCTCGCAATGTCGTAAGTGGTTACTGAATTTAAAAGGCAACAGAGTAAAGGCAACTGGGAAAACGTTACTGAGAAAAAAAGACAATAAAATGATCGGAATTTGAAGAGACAGAATCTGACATTTGACATTGTATTTGACATTTCCATATAGTTTAGTTGATAGGAAAGCGTGTAGCTAGAAGAGACATTTATAGTTACATTATTTACGTTATCTTCATTGCCATATTTTATTCATTTTGATGCTTGATCGGCGACAAAAATCTCCTGAGCCGACCAAGCGTAAAAATGAATACAATATGGGAACCATTAATAAGGAGTGCTAGAGAAAAAGAATGAATAACAAAAAAAAATTGCAATATACGATTTGTTAAAAAAAAAAAAGGAATAATAATAACAGAAAAATTGCAATATGAGCACTGGTAAAAAGATGATGAGGCATTAGATTTATTTGTACAAAAACTTCATACACAGATGTCGTCAAGGACACATGACTCAGTCGTTAGATCGAGTGACTAGAGCCAAGGATTTGTGAGTTCAATATTTGGTTCAGCAGTGGTGACCCAAAACTTGGGGAGTTGAGCTAAAGGGAAGAGGCATGGCAGCCGGTGGGCGAAATAAAGGGTTCGGTTCGAAATTATAATCACCTAAAGAAACCTGGAGCCTAGAACGGCTGAAACGTTGTGAATATGGCGATGATGAGGATAACAATCCGAATAATATAAATAATGCAAATAATCATAATACCTAATCTCAGAGATATACACAAATATTGAGAGTTCCGTAGGTGAGATGATTCAGAGAATAAACTATTAGAATATTACTTACGATGATATCTAGCAATTTCAAAAGTAAAATGATGAGACCTAGCTGCCAATCTCGTACTGCACTTATATTCATGAAGGCGAAGTTTCAAAGAGGAAAGCTCATCAGAAGAATTGCTTTGAAAATATTTAGAGAAACGGCAGAGAGAATCTATGTCGCGGCGATGGATAAGTGATTGAAGTAGAGATGCCACGTTGGGACCAAGAATATTGCAGATTCTTCTTTGGATTTTGTTCAAGATCTTAACGTATATAGCAGAGCTATTAGACTAGATGTAACGGCAATATTTAATGCATTAATGAATTGTAGACCTATAAAAATGCAAGATGAGGAAAATTGTCAAGAACAACGTATTGATCGATGTCGTCATAGCACTTCATATCTATGTAAGAGGTGCAAGGAGGTGCAATGAGGTACCCTCCTGGAGGCTAGAATTGGTTATACTGATCGAACGGAAAACAAGGTTTTCTAAGACGAGTAAAAGAAAGCAGTTTCGTTTTCGATGCCTTAAAGTTAACAACCCATTTCCCAGTGAGGAACACATTGAAGATTTGACCTTATCAAAATTATCAGCCGTTAAGACAAGAGTAAAAAGTTATGTCCCTAGAATAGATACCGAATCGCTAACTTATTACATCTGGAAGGACGCTGATCAAACTTAGGAACAATGTAGATTCAAGGATAGAGCCCTGTAGTTCATCAGCCTTATTGTAAAATAATAAGCTTCATCAAATCAAAGCTTTTACCAAAAACAGCATAAACCTTCAAATTGTGAATATAAACAGTTTGCCAAATCCTGTCAACTACGTTCAGGATATCTAAAACAACAGCCCGGGCGTCTCTATTCTTGTTTAAATTTTGCAAGATTATTTCAGCAGTAACCGTCAACACATTGGCCAGAGAAGCGAAAGCTATTTTTTGTGTGAAAGAACATTCTGGAAGATGAGATGCTTAACCAATTAGGAGTTTATGAAAGCTTCTAGTACTTTGCCAAAAGAAGACTAATAATTTTTTTTAACGTTTCAACCCAAGCAAGGCGAGAAGCCACTAACACGCAAGGGGTTACAGAGAGTTGGAGGGAGAGCAAATAGGAGTGATAGAGGAAAGGATGAAGAGAAGGATATGGGGATAGATCAAGGAATCTGGAGATGTGGATTGACATTACATTTGAATAGTTGGAGATTATAGTTATCAGGGAAACAGGAAGAGGAGAAGGAGTTCCACAGGCAAGAGCTGCAAGACATGAAGCTATTGGAGTAGAAGAGACGGCTATATTTAACAGTTTCGACAGTGAAAGTGTGTGAATGAGATGCCAGCCTAGTAGAACGCTTAAATTCATGAAGTTTGGGAACCAGCGAAAGCAGTTCCTCGGAGCAGTTACCATGAAAGTATTTGTAAAAAAGACAGAGGGAGGCGACGTCATATCTGTCAGAGAGCGACTACAGACGAGATGCCAGATAAGGGACAATTACATTACATATCCGTCTCTGGATGTTATCATGAACCTTAAGACAAACATAAGAGGCACCAGACCATATATGGCAGCAATACTCCATGCAAGGGCGAATAGTTGATTTGTAGATTTGAAGGATCGACTCCGGCGAGAAAAATTTCCTGGCGCGGCACAGGGATCCAACTTTACTTGCGGTGGACGAAGCTATTGACTCAATGTATTTGTTCCATATCAGGTCAGCATGCAATGTGAGGTCGAGTTGTCGCAAAGAGTAGCTCTCGAGAAATTGAGCGTCAGACATTCTAATGGGGGTGGGGGCAGGTATGGTTCTCTGTGATGAATAATAGAGAGAAGTTTTGTTTTTGAGGCGTTAAATTTAACCAGCCAATGCCTGTCCCAGTTCTCAACAGATTAGAGGTCCTTTTCAAGATGTTAGTTTTGTCAACGACACTAGATTTTTTTTTGAGACAGGAGTAAATTGTATTTGGGAATCTATGACGTCAGGAAGATCATTGATAAAGATAAGGAACAGAGTAGGGCCTAAGATGGAGCCTTGGGGAATACCTGCGTTTGTGGGATAGAAGCTGGAGGAGAATCTTTTGAGAACGTCCTTCAATACACGGTTTGAAAATGAAAGCAATGATTGCATTAAGTTAAACAATCGACCTGAAATTCCCAAACCCTGAAGCTTGCGAAAAAGGACGGCATGCCAAACCCTATATATCAATATTTCAAAGCATTAGACAATTCGCTCGAGTTCTTAGAAACGGGAATTACAGAATAGGGCTTCCAGCAAGCTGGATAGCAAGAAGAAACAAGGTATTTATTGTAGATCTTAGAGAGAACAGGAGCCAGTTCAAGAACATATTTGCTTAGCATTATTGCAGGAATACCATCGATGCATATGCATTCTGGGAATCAAGACTAAAGATGATAGCAGACACCATGAACCGACTTAGATACATTATCTAGAGTAGAAACTCAGTTATAATTGGAAGTTTAGGTACATACTACGGATTAATCAAGAATAAAACTGAAAACGAAATTCTGGTTAATCATTTTGAGTTATCAAGGAATGATGATAACTCTTCAAATTGCGTGAAGAGAAAAGGGATTGAGGACGTACGCTTATTTAACACACTATTACAGAATCAAACTTGTGAGAGGTTATGCAGTATTTTATTCTGTCAGCGAACAAAATGAGAGCCTCATTGCGGACAAATTTCCAATTATTACAAGCGAAAACATTATCGGGGTGTGAATGTTTTCATAGAAGGAAACAAATGTAATGAATATTGAGCAAAGAACAGCAGTCAATCGTCAGTGATAATGATCATTTTCCAACATATACAGGGTGTTGCAACAAAATCCGACATTTGACAAAAAGAAAACGAAATAGGCAATAAAGACAAAAGTTTTATATGCAGAGACCCGACAGTTTATTTAGCAGAAGTCAGAGTTACATACTAAATTATTTTTCAATGTAACCGCAGCCTGCGTCGACGACCATCTCAAGACGGGCGCGAAATGAGTCACAACACACGATTTAGTGACCATGTGCATAGCGGCGTGTTTGGAACGTGCTTGGACGAAATAGCCAAGAGGGTTGCCATCAGGTAAGGAGAGCGGCCACAAGTTCGGCGACCAGTGGTGAGGAACCATATTTGAGTAGCCACGCCTGGGTCGTCTTGGAATTGTGTGCAGCGAAGAGAACGTCATGCCTCCGTTCTTCTTTCAAAAGGTCTTCAGAGTCACCGCTGAGATCTACCAGGAGGTGCTGAGGAGCTTGATGAAGCATTGGATGGACAAGATTGCCGCCGAACGCCCCTACGTCTTCCAGCAGGACTCCGCTCCTGCACACAAGGCCAAGAAGACCCAGCTGAGGCTGCTCAACAATGTTCCTCACCAATGATCGACGGACTTGTGGTCGCCGTCCTCGCCTGACTGCAACCCCATTGACTATTTTTTCTGGGACGTGATCGATGCCAAGACCAACAAGCAAGCCCACAAGACGGTCGACTCTCCGAAGACTGCCATCGTGAAGGCGTTCGCCGCTATGTACAAGGACATGGTCGCCAAAGCGTGTGACTCATTTCGCGCCCGCCTTCAGATGGCCACAGCCGCCGCCGGCAGCGGTTACATCGAAAAATAATGTAGTATGTAACTCTAATTGTTGCTAAATAAACTGTCGGGTCTCTGCATATGCAACTTTTGGTTTTATTGCCTGTTTCGTTTTCTTTTTGTCAAGTGTCGGATTTTGCTGCAACAGCCTGTAGTTGACGATGACAAAAATAATGTATTAGCCGATCGTAAGGAGTAAAGAACTGAGAAATTGAACTCTGTTTCGCGATATTTTTTCTCTACATAATTTGTAACTTTTGCTTTTTTATGTGATCTGATAGGCTCAGATAGTCTACGAAAATTTGGGTGTGTTCTCATTAGTCAAAACTTTGTTTTTCTCACGTAATAAGCTAACATCTAATTCCGGGCGACTTGAGGTCATTTAAGTTGAGGCTAAAAAATGCGAATAGAGGAATTTGATTCAAATTTTGTCTGTGTCTGATTGGATGATTAATATTTTGATATTTTGATTATATTTTTAAAAGTGATGAAGTATAAATGGTGGAGTTAGTCATCTGATGAAGTATTAAGAATAGATAAGACAAAATTATTCAGAATCCTTATATAAATTAGTGTTCTCAGAAAATACTGATGTAAAAATTTTATTAATTAAAATGAAGAAAAAATAGGAATATTGAAACGCTTTGCCGTCCCTTGAATTTTTTTTACCTTGCTAACGAAAGAAATATTTGAGTAAGTTTTCTTACACACACACGCACACACACACACACACACACACATATATATATATATATATATATATATATATATATATAAAGTTGACTCATATATATATATATATATATATATGTATATATATATGTGTGTGTGTGTGTGTGTATGTGTGTGTGTAGTTTTCATGTATGCCATGTTTATGGGTTAAAGCACTCAATGTCAGGGATAGAGCTTATGTAAATATAAAAGTGTACACTTAAGTCAACCCCCAGTGGCGACAGTCTGTTGCATGGCGATTCCGTTTAAGCAGAAAAGACTATCGTCGCTGGGTGTTTCTTTCAATTTCTACACACACACTTGCGCGCGCGCACACACACACACACACACACACACACACGCACACACATATACATATATATAACGAAATATTGAAATATAAAGTTTTCTTATAATAAATACATACACTCTCATATATATATATATATATATATATATATATATATATATATATATGAAAACTTTATACTTCAGTATTTATCCAGATTGAAAATTACACACAAACACCCACACATTACGAAAAAGGAATACCTTATATCGCATTAGGTTGACCCACGACATCTAATGTTTCTTTTGTGGTTGTAGAAATTAAACATTTCCGATAATAACCAGGAATTTTGCCTTGATACAGATAGTAGACTGGCAAAATAATGTCTGTCAGGAAAGTGTGTACTAAATAAATTTTGGAAGAATATTGTCGTGCTTCTGCGTATGATTGATTTGCAATAGATCTCCAGAGACTACAGTGTAAACATTTATGCAATAACAGATGTACTTCATTGTAAGCGTGTTTCTAATAATTATCGGCAAACCTGGAACAGGGAGTTTTAATGTTGAATATGAAATCAAGACTTTTGCACCTGTTTCTTCTAAAGATAATTTTCTATTCTTCAGTTAGTCAGATTTAATAATACTTGTAAAATCTGTAATAGTGGAACGATTGTTTGACATAAATTAAAATGTCTACTTTAAATGTTAAGATTTTGACCGGAATCATTAGATTAAATATCTTCAAGAAGACCACGTGAAACTCTATATTTTAGGTTAAGTTCTTCGACTGAAATTGTACTTCATTTCTGGATGACGTATATTGCCTAAAATGAATTCAATCTTCTTTGGATTCTTTATGAGTGAAGCCAGGCTTGAGACTGGTTACTAAAACTCTAAATTATGACACAACTGTTAAGTGGCGTTTTTGAATTCCATATCACAAAGAAATTTGCTAACGTAATCATTTTAGTTCTTATCCCGTGCCATAAAATTTTAGTCAGGTGTTAGACAAAGTTCAGTTTTCCAACTTTCTTCTCTACCCAGGGTTATTTTACTATTATGTGTAATATATTACCTTCTGGCTAGTCATTTTACTATTCTGTTTGCTATCCATTGGGTACCAATCAACCAACCAGTAATAACGATTTTAAAAATCATGTTGTTGTGTTTAGCCATGACTACGAAGGGGTAATAAACCTTAGCCTTCCGACGTTTATTAACTTATAAATCTTTGCACATAGTTTGTGATTATGAATGGGTTTTATTGCTAAATTAAAAACTGAGTAAAAACGAAAGTGCTTGAAATTCAAGATGTACTTAAATTAAGTATTATCCATGAGTTCAAGGGGTTGATAATTTTCAGATATAATAGGATTCCACAAATACACCATTCAAATTCACCACCTCTAATAACAATTTCTATTTAGATCTTCCTAGGTAAGTAGCTTAAAACCCAAGTCGAAAGGTGGGATTTCCGCTATTATATATAATGGTATATAAAAATAATCATGATAACAATAGTTTGATATCATCATTACGATTAAGAGAACAGCAACAGAAATACTAGTAGTAGTAGTAGTAGAAGTAATAACAATCTATATGATAAATGCTAATGTCAGTGTGTCACTGTGACAGACTTTTTCAACTTTACTCCTAGAGGCTGTAGCCCAACATATCATACCATTTTGGAAACAGGCCGATTCCATGAGCAAATTAAAAATATTCCGGGTCGGATCCGGAGCTGCAATCCTTAAATTTTCGTTTCCCAGCTTTTAAGCTAGTTGCTAATATGCACCGAATGTAGCTAAACTTTTGCACACTCTGTTCTAAATATCCGGAGAGCTTACGACCATTTCACGTTGAAAGGCTGATTCCTGTACGATCACCGAAATTAAACAACCAGTACCAGGTGAGTGACTGCTTGGAAATACAAAGTGATGTAAGCTTGGATGTGCGCGTGGTGTTAATCTTGGAGCCCAGTTTCAATTTCTGTTGTCTTCGTTGTAGTCACTTATGCGCAAATAACCTTAGAAAAGATATCAGTCCACTTCCTCTACCCCCAGCTATGGGTTAATTAGTATAAATTATATCACTAAACTATTATTATCTCAGAGAAACATTTTACAATCTAAAAATATTTCAGGTCTTCAAATAAACCTTTATAGGGGTGATAAGCCGTAAAAAAATGAATTAATAAATGAATATCCGGATTTCTTTATATCCAATTTCCGTTGTCATTTTCTATTTATTCAATATCGGATTATTTACGCATTCCTTCTTTCATTTGAAATTCTTGACTTATTTTTGTTTATTTCATATCAAATATTCAGAATATGGTAATCGCCCAAGTGTTTCTTTCTCTTTCTCTTCGGGCTTTTCTTTTTTCCAATTATTATTACTATTCTTATTTTTATACTTTGATGGAACCAATTTCAGAGTGGGCTTCATTTCAGCAACTGAATCATCTAGGATCTTATATCCAAGATAAAATCATATAAATATTTACCAAATTTAATTCAATCTGGAACATGCCTAGACAAAACAGCGTCAGATTCCGAAGTAACTATAACATTTCAGAGAGCGTTCGAAATACACTTTCCTTTAGTATTCTTGAAGTTTGGGTCACAGGAATTCTTCCGAATATCGGTTTGGATTGGTTTGTTTTGTTTTACTGCAAATCAACCTCAATGGGTTATTTAATGCCAAGAAAATTTTTATTGCTGCTAATTTTTTTTTTTTCAAAAATATATTGCTCGTAATATTTTTTTCGTTCAAAAATCTATCTCTGGTAATATTTTTCCATCAAACATTTATTTCTTGTAATATTTTTTCCTTCAAAAATCTATTTCTGGTAATATTTTTTTCCTTCAAAAATGTATTGCTGGTAATATTTTTTCTTCCAAAATATATTGCTGCTAATAATTTTTTACAAAGTATTTATGTTATTAAAATTTATTTTTACGCATTCATAGTGTTTTGAACCAAGATTGGGAGATAACTATTTTCCCATAGCCGGGACCCTAACAGGTGCTACCACATCGAGTTAGGGTTAAGGACGCCAGCAATTAAGAAGTGGTTCCACGCTCCTCAAAACCTCCTGATCACATCTAGTTTATCTTCTTACTCAGGACACAGATCTTGTTTATCGTCACGCCCAGGACGGTTCCGAATATCAAATGCTGTTCATATTCAAGTATTCTATATTAAATAGCAGATTATTTGATTATAATCTATTTTATACTTGAAATCATCTCCAGATCATTTATAATCCTCATGAATGTAAATGTTACGCTATCTTATATTATTGATTGATTAGTTATTTGTTTAAGGATTATCGATATTTTGCAGGTTATTTAAAGCCAGAAAATATTTTTTACATTGTAATAATTTTTGGAGGTAATAAGAATTTACTGATACAATTCCTACTACTTAATCCATAGCTGCGGGAGAAGAAGGGGATTCACATCTGTTTCAAGGAATAGCGAAAGATACTTTTCAGTCCTGGCCAATAATGACTCTCCACAACTTCTTGTCATTCTTTTAGATTAATCTAAGTAACTCCTGGTTATTTCCTATTCCTTCTCTGTCCTTATTCTGTCATCATTTACTCAAGCCTATCAAGAAGATTACTCTCTGCTTTCCTTGTAATGCATCATAAAATAAGGTTGAAAATAAAGATAAGAGTGCTAGGATCCTCTGTGATATCTATTACGGGAATGAAAGGTTAAGGTTAGAAAGATGTAGTTTGATTGACGAATGTTTAGATAGATAGATAGATAGATAGATAGATAGATAGATAGATAGATAGATAGATATGAATAGAATGATATATCTATAGAGAGAGAAAGTGAGTGAGGGATAGACAGAGAATATGAAAAATTGAAATAGATAGATAGATAGATAGATAGATAGATAGATAGATAGATAGATAGATAGATAGATAGATTGATAGATAGATTATGTGATAAATGAGGAAGTTTTGAGGAGAATATGAACTGCAAAGAAACTGATGTTAGCAATCAGAAAAACCAACAGAAACTGTAAGATGCCTATAACGAGGAAAGAAAGCATGGTGAATATAACATTCACAGGAGGCATCGAAGTGAAGCGGAAAAAAGCTACAACTAATGCATTTTGCCTGATGTAGAAGCTAGATACATAAACAAGTTCTACAAAATGAAAGAAAACGTGCATTACTGAGACTACCAAAACACATGAAGCTGTTGAGTGTCAAGTTCTACATATTCTGTTTAGAGGGAAATTCGTATAAAAAGAGGAATATCAAGTAGAAATGATTGCTGTTTTTTTTTGTTTTGTTTTTTCGGAAAACTATTGCAAACAAGGAAAATATGCACCGATATTTGTATTGTTAGAAAATAATCTAATTTCTCAAATATTTTCGGGCGTGGACATCTGTTATTTTTCTTCGAACAGCAAAAAGATATCCTATCTCATGGGATTTGTTTTCAGTTTATGCAAACTTGGAATCAGCCCGTGGAGTAGATGATCATTTTTTTAAAGTGAAACGCAAAGATTTTTCTCATTCTTAAATTTCGTTCATTCTTTTATGCATTTCATAAATTCTATATAAAATAGCATAAAATTAATTCTATATAAAATCGAATAAAATTTAATTCCATATAAAATAGAATAAAATTAATCCTATACAAAATAGAATATTTTTTTTTAAATTCTCCACAATATAGAATAAAATTGCCCTATATCAAGAATCACTTATACCAGTGCTTCTCAAACTATATGATGTGGCGTACCAGCAATTTCTATTTTTAATGTGTGAGGGACCGAGAAGTGAAGATTCGCAATCCATCTGTGGGTTCGGTGGTGCATCAGCTGTGCCCCCCCACCTTTAGACATGTAGTTAGATTATGACTCTAAGACATTAAATGCTAATTTGAAAAAGAAGTTCATTCAAATCCACGTGGCTATCCCCTTTTTCCGCATTCAGGCGAATTTTTAAAGGCCAAATTAGAAATATGTGTCCATAAAAATACCCCCTGTTGGTATTTCTAGATGTGCTTCCGACACAGTCAAACGCCACTTCATCAGAAATGTGTTGTCATACGGGGTTCAGGTCACTGTTTTACTGTTCGTTATATCGCATTCTTTAGCTGTATAGCAATGACTTTTAACAAGAGTGAAATAAGGGATGAATAAAGGATTTATTTCGTAGTGTTTCTTTGCATTGTAATGATGAGAAATTATGCTCTTCCTCTTTACTAAAGCATGATGTGTTCGTCTTAATTCTTCGTTTATCCGATCAATTGGCTGGTTGTGACAGATGATCTGTCTACATTCCCACTGCTCGACTTAGACGTCAAATGTCATATTAAACCAAAGAAACGCAAAACAAATACTTCTGTGGATAGACTCCTGCGTTTCCTTTTGTCATTGGTTTCTCATTTTTGATAAGTCTCGCTTTCCTTTTCTCTTGACATGCAAAACTCATTTTTCATCAGCTGTTAAAATGCGATGCAAAACTGAAACGTTGACATTTCTGGATAGATGAATGCTGCTGATGTAGGCACATTGTTGTCGGCTCTCAAACGATATCTTATAAGTAATGGAAATTACTTCTTTGCAGTTGATCAAACTAAACCACGAAATAAACAATCAATGATACCTTGTCAAGTAGATAACTAACTGGACCTAGACTCAGTTTCTTACCATTCAAACTAAGTTTGGTATTGCAAGCGAATTTTGGAATGTCGATACAATAGTTATCAGTGAAAATGAATACCCTAGCGCCTCTTATTAAAATGATTGGTTTTCTCTATATCCATAGAAACTAATATTATGTATGTATGTTCTTATAAAACTCCCTAAATTTCAAAATGAGTTATTCCAAAATTTCTTTGAAAATAAGACAGAACTAGGTAATTTAATTTAATTTAAATTGCTATAATTGAATTGGAAGTTTTAGCTTCTGTTTTTGAAACATGGTAACTCTTGTATAGCGATGGAATCATATTTGGAAAAAAGAATTATATATATATATATATATATATATATATATATATATATATATATATATATATATATATATATATATCATCATCATCATTATTATTATTATTATTATTATTACTTAAACGTTATTTTAGTCGTGTTTGAGTAGACACTCCGTTTATTTATTAAACAGTATATTTAATTATTTTCGTCTACCGGCTTGAATATTCAAGAAATGTTTCTATAGAAAAATATGCGCTCCGGCATGCAGTAAACCCGCCGTTAACAAAGGGAAATCAGTCATGAGATATGATGTGCTTTGAATCCTCGGTTGAAAAAATAGAAAAGTAGAAATGTGCCTTTAAACACAAATTGAAGTAGACGTATTTAAAGAGTTTCTTATTCCAACGTAAACAAAGTAATTTGTAAAGGAGGTGGGTGGATTTGTTTTTGCTAATCCGACAGATTTTTATTACTTAAAGATTATTTTTAGTCGATACTCGTATTTGAGTAGACTCTCCATTCATTTATGAAACCCTATATTTATTTATTTTCATCTGAATAACATTTCTCAAACATTTAGGCCGGCAGAGGAACATAAATGAATATACTATTTGATAAATAAACTGAGCGTTTGCACAAATACGAGTATCCATTAAAAAACGTTTAAGTAATAAAAATCTGTTGTGTTAACAAATAAAAAACCCATTCCCTTTCTTTACAATATATATATATATATATATGTGTGTGTGTGTGTGTGTGTGTGTGTCTGTGTGTGTGTGTGTGTGTTATTTATTAATGATTTATTCAGCGTAGCTTAGATGTGGGACAAGGCTAAACTGCTGCTATAAAAAGAAAACTGCAACACATATCAATTCTGTATTTAATCTCCTTCGAATTAGTCCCCTTCTGAAGTACACACTTTATCCAGTTTCGTGTCCTTTGATGGAAGCATTCCTGGGTCCCCATTTTGGTAATAGCAAGCAGCTATGTTGTTGCAGTCTCTTGGAATTCTTCGATATCCTGAAATCTTGTTCCTTTCAATTTGGATTTGATTTTTGAAGAAAATAGCAAGAAGGAAGACTTCAGGTCTCTGGTGGTTGTCATTTTTTTCTGTTTTCCCCGAAACTGTTACATGATTACAAATGGAACCTCTATGGCGTGAAGAGACGACCACATCCTACACACTTTCTTCCAAGGACCGTTTAAACAATGGAGGTAAGTGAGAACGTTAAAACTTAGCAAGAGAGTTCAAGGTTAATTTGAACCAAGCGGCCTCGCACTGCATACTTTACCTCCGATACAATACCAACAGTCCAGATACATTTTTTATTCTTTCTTTTTATGTGCCATGTCGTTTCAGGACGTATGCGATAATGGCTCTCCCCATCCCTCTATCTCTTGCAGCTTTCGATATGTTCCTTCCCTCTACTTCCTCCCCCAAGATCACGTGCTGTCATCCGCTTGCTTAAGTCGGCAAGGTGTGTCACACGTTGCTTTCCCTTGTCTCTCTTTCATTTTATTCAACCCATGAGTATCAGATTCTTCAGGCCCTCCTTCCTCATTATGTGTCCCAGAGACTTTTGCTGCTTCTTCCTGATATTAAGTATATGCCTCCACCTTGTTTGTAACCTCTCCAATATATTATCGTTGCTTACACGCTCGGTCCATGATATCCTTATCATCCTTCTGTAGAACCACGTCTCTGTGGCCTCGAGTCTCTTCTTTATCTTTGAGGAAAAGAACAAACATTCGCTGCCCTAAAGGACAGCTGTCACGTAACAGCTCAGTTTTCTTTGTTACTAAAGAAATCCTCCTGTCTCACAGTACCTCGTATATTCGACGCCTACGTATAAAGTATTCAAGTATCCTTTATATCTCAAGAAGTGATTACCCGGGCTTTTGGTAATCTATATATATATAGGGGGCTTATTTCGCATGCCCGTGAAAACACTATCAACTGATTTATTAGATTCGACAGTGAGACACCACTGAATGAGTATTTTATTGTGTTGCTGTCGTTGCGTTTACAGGGAATATGTTACAAATTTTGTCTTGAAAATTTGACAGTAATCGGCGAAAATTATTCAATTAATTCTGAAGGCTTTCGGTATCATACAATAAGCAAATGCCATGTTAATGTTTGGCACGAACGCTTCAAATATGCCGAGTGAATACACACCTTTTGTTTCATAATTGCTGACGTCACTAGATTTTTGCTGACTTTTATAATTCCAGAAAATTACATATAACCTTACTTTTGCCTTCGAATACAGATACTTTATGATGGGCAGAGTCTCGTCTCGGGAAACTGACTCCGTTTTTACGTGGTCTCTAGGGAATTTTTGCCCGAGCCTACCGGCCCGGATACCCCACATTAAACTCGACCTTGTGCCACACCTTGGTGCGTGGGGCAGTGTGTAAATAATGATACTTTATGACATTTTTTTCGTCCAGTTAACTGATGTTTCTACCACATTTAGGGATTGTGTGTGTGTTTTTTTTTTATTACTAACCTTATTTTGTTTTGTTTTCTTGTATATAGTATTACTTCATATTGTAAATAATCATAGGGGCTTTTTAATTGTTGGTTTATCCCCCCCCCACAGACTTTGAAATGTACATATGGAGACTAGTTAGGATTTCATAGAGACATTGAGGTATTTTGGTGGATGTATTAACAAAGGTAGAAGCGAATGTGTTGTTTTGGTGATAGGATTATTGTTGGTATGTTTGGGTCAGTGTTTGTGACTAGCTAAGTATAGAATTAAGACAGAAGAAAACCGTCTTTTTCCCCAATCCCCTTTTTGGCCTTGTACCATATTTTGTACAATCGTACGAATAAATATCGATACTTTATGACCGGAGTACACAACGCATTGAATCATTTGGTTTATTTACTCTTCAAACTTCCACATTTTTTACTGTTGTTATCTGCAGGTAAAACTATAAAATTTAAATTTAAACCCAAAGTTAAAATATAAAAGAATAAAAGTGGTCAACACGTTTTTATTTTTGTGTCAAGAAACAAAACACATTTTTTTACACATTTGATGGTGCTGATTCCGCATATGACTTTAGTTTTATGATTAGCTATCGTTTTTGCTGTACTGAAATTGCTTATTTTTAGAAAAAAAATGTCAACTTACTATCTTGACTGATCGCAAAATTTAGTTAATAAAGGTCGTAGAAACCCATCAATTTTCAAGTAGGCAGAGCAATTTATGTCAGCCACATGATATAAACTATTTTTATAAAAAAAAATGTGTGTTTTGTGTCAAAGATTTTATAATAGAAGTACCGAAGTTTTCGAATTTATTGCCCAAATTCAAATTAACTGATAAACGATGTCAGTAATACACTTTAGTAAACCTGATAATTAAGGCGACGTCAAAAACATGAAACCCTAAAATCTTTTGTTTGATATTCATAAATTTATCCCTTCACAGTTGAAAAGAAACTCCAATTAAAGACACCTATTCCGTTGTACATGATACTGCAGGAGTATCAAAAGGGACTTAAATAACATTGAACATGACAAACATTCCAGAATGTAAATTTTTATCATAGTTTTTATGTTCACGAAGGTTTTATTTCTGCGTCAATTTATTAAATGTTTTCATGAAAATACTTGTTGGTTTTGTTAAATCATGTTAGTTTTAAAGACTTGGGTTCTCATTTTTATTGCAAAAATAGTATTTCTCAATAAGCAAACAATGATTGTTGGTTTAAATACAAATTGAGAGGTTACTACGATTTTATTTTGAGAAATATTGCCATCGGTCAGTATCATATATATAAAGAAAGCAAATGAAAAGTTGGAATACTCTCTGTTCTTGCTTCTTCTATTCCATTTGTTTTAATTGATTTGTTCATTATTGAATCGACATTGATTTGAGAGGGCCTGACTCCATAAATATGTCATGGTTCGTTTGATCCAATTCTAGAACATTGTTTAAGAATGCTCCAATATTTATAAAATCGATCACATGTAATCAGTTTTACCGTTTAATCATAAAATGGATATACTTGTAGCAGTAGTCAGGTCGATTTTGGAAGCGTAATATTGCACTCAATTTTAAGCTGTGGTTTGACGAGCTAAATCAAGACAAATTATTTTCTTCCAAATCGTTACCATTTTTTGAGGAAACGAGATTAAAGTTTAGGTTCAAATTCTTAGTGTTGGAATTTCATTCCGGTAATCAAATAGCGCGACATTATAATTTACTGAAGCATTAGAAATTGAATATGAACAAACTACATGACACAAACATATTATTACTAAATCATTGTGTCATCAAGTAAGAACTTCATTTATTTCAAAGGGAAATCATTTCTGAACAATATAGCTATATTATGATGTAATGTGTTATATAGTGGCATGGTTTTAGTGTGATTGGCAATAAACAATGCAAATTTAAAGCAGTTTGTCTTTTAATTTGTGCCCAGCACTATTATGGTGTTATATACACATTTATCCATTACTTGCTTTATTAATGATGATCTAACAAATCTTATTCAATGGGTTTTTTGTAATCTTTTACAATTTTCTTTACATAGTTTTTACTTATCGAATACGGTAAAAAAATGTCATATTTTGCTTGTTCATACTTAGAATTCTGTTTTGAATATATTGTCCATTCAATGCATCTAATGTAAAAGATATTAACTTTCTTTCGATTTATTCTTGAAATAGTAAAATTCACAAGTAAGTTTGTAAGCAAAAAACCTACGGAAATTAGATATTTCTGTATATTTTCAGACAATCTTTAAGCCTAACTGCTCAAAAATTGGTAAAAACTATGAATCTGAGTTTTGGTGTCAGTACTTATCAAATTAAACTCCAGCTTTCACACTGAATGCAATTTCAATTTATTATAAACTAGCAGTAGAGTCCGGCGTTGCTCGGGGATATAACAGTAAGAGCTAGATCAAGTATCCACCATCATAAAGACTGAAAAATAAAATTGACAAAGATTATTGTTTAATGTTGACGGACACGCATGTCTTAATTTTTTTTTTTTTCTTTTTTTTTACGAATTGGTCAAACCCAAACTCAAACAAAAACATTGTTTTCAATCGTTATGAGTCTACTGATTGAATAGAATTTTATTATAAACAATTGTCTTGTAAATGGAATTTTTAAAGCATTCTGAATGTTAAAAATAAAGAAAAAAGTGTGCAAGAGAATAAGAAACACTACCTGCCAAAAAAAAAGTGAAGTTTTATTTTATCGGCTGGAAAATATAGGAAATCCGCTCCCATATTTAAAGAAACCCACACACACAAACAACCCGATATGAGTTGTCCTCTTTCCATTTTCACGATGTCTCTTAATCGTGTTTTCAAATTGATTTTGTGCAAAAACAATTATATTGTTCCCATTTTTGGCGCTGTTAGAACCACCACAAGGTAATTTTATGTAGTCCTGTGAAGTTTTGTTGAAATCGGTTGAAAAATGTTGGAAATCCGATCAAATATATAAACGTTACAGACACACACACACACACACACACTCTGCGTTTTATAATAAGTAAGATTGTAAAACCACAACCTGTTCTACTGTAGTAGTTCAATAAGAGAAAGAAATTTAAGTCGGAATTCAAATGGAATTTGTTTCTGATAAGAAGGAATTTTGATATTTTCTCTTTTATTATACACTACTATTTATAATATATTTTCCCTAAAATACTTCCCCAAGTATTATACGCTAAATTGAAGTATTTGAAATGCTGTCTACTCAGACACATTACGCTAGGAGTATGGTGCCTAGATTAAAACTATTTTTATTTCAGGACTTTATTTTATTTATTATCTGTAAACTTCAATGATTTCTTGAGAAAGGCAACGGCGTCCCATTTGAATCTACATAGTTTTGAATTCAGAGAAATCCTTCTCCGAGAATGGCTGCCAACCAACACGAGAAAGCTCATTCTGTCCTGTTTTTTTAACCCATTGCTGTGAGAAGAGAAGTGATAAAGTCCTGCCTTTTCCAAAGGGATTTATGTAGAAAGAACGCATGAAATTAGACCAGATTAAAAATTTGAACTCGACCCGCCGATTTCACCTTAAGTGCTGTTAACCGTTACACTACAAGTATATTTGAACTCCATGATACTGTAGCATTAAATGTAAATAGGAGGATTTTATGTGTCATAAAACACGTATGTAATTTAAGGACTTTGATAATAATATTTTGACTTATCGTATACTGAATATGTTGTTATGAACACGGGTTCTATGCGTCATGTTAATGTTATAGTAAACACTGACAGCTGGCAAGAATTGCAAACGTTCCACACAATGAATATTTCGCAATAGAGGAAAAGGCGGCTGATGTCGCTCACAAGGCGAAATAGAGCTGGAGTTAAAATGGTTATGGTTAAAACAACTTTCACATCTATCTTGAGTAGTATTCGTTTAGATTTTAGTTAATTGTTAATTTTTGAAACATCTTTGCTGGAACGGCGGTAGTCGTCATTGTCTCAATTAAGCTAGAAATGATTTCTACGCTGACTAAATCGACCTCAGAAAAAAAGAAACGAACCCTATAACATGACAGTCATTGACTTTACAACTATTGTTGTATTGTTGTGGCTCAAATTTTGATTATAATTTATTACAACAATCCCAAACGAGTAAAATCATGGCTAGACCCATGACAGCCATTATCATTAGGACCTTAATATAAAAAAATATGAGGAAAAAGTTCTTCTATGTGTTGAAATATAGAGATATAGTTTTATAAAGAATTTCTGGAACCTGGAAAAACTTTAATTGCATCAATGCCACCGAGAGCAATTGACTCGTGTGAATGACGTTTTGGAAAATGAAAAAATCTCTTTAAGGAATTCGACAAATGATATTCCTGCATGACAATTACAGTACTTTTCTTGCCAATAAAAGGGTACCCAGTAAAAAACAGATAATTTCAGAAAGACGACCGTTGAAAACTGGCGGCAAAGAAAGGATTGAACACAAGCGTCGGTAACCAATGTCACGCGTGCCACACATGGCACGATAAGTAATGGTACGCAGCCGGAAATGACATTACGATTCCGAACCAATAACTAATACAGCGCAAAGAAGATATTGAGCTGTTTCAATTTTAATATACAGTGTAACCCGGATATAAGAGAGTTATCGGGACCAGAGAAGAAGTGTCTTATATCCGGGTTTCTCTTATATCCGGGTTTGGTCTATTTTGTTTAGGTAAGTATGGCTCTAATTTGGGACCAGAGAAAATCTCTCTTATATCCGGGTTTCTCTTATTTCTGGCTCTCTTATATCCGGGTTACACTGTATTGTAGTAAGGGTATATTGACACTGATTTGTATAAAAAGAGTGGCACACTGAATGATTTTCAAGGCCTAAGACGGCAAATTTGCCGACAACTGCATTACCGTCTCTTTTATATTTGGCATATTTTTTCACATAAACCGTAGCATCATTATTAGCCAATTGAAATCATTTCCTTAACCTTCTAGGAACTGTTTATATATATTGTGCATTACATGCTACAGAATGATTACAATTCGATTCGATGATGTTTTCATGGAATTATTAGATTCAAATATAGAAAACCGTCTTGCATGAGGCAAACAAGAGATAATCATTTTAATGAGTAAGCAATGCCTAAATAATTTCTTACTACACTCTATGACAAAGGTCGGCAACCTGCATCCAGTTTGCCAGACGTAGCACGTCAAGCAATTTCCAATGTCATGTGGCCGCAATGGTATCACAAAGTTTATTTGTTCACACGTGTCTTGGGTTCAATTCTCTTGTTTTTCTACCCGCAGTTGATATGTTCGCGAAATGACACTTGGAGCACGTTTCAACTCTTGACAAATCCTATTTTGATCGTCATGACCCGTGACACAAAAATAGAAAGTAGATGCGCACTTGTCTTTTTGTCCTCATTTTGTAGAATTAATTTTAGATTCAAAGAACAAATTATTATACCCCAGATTTATTTATAAATTTTGATCCAGTGGTATTTTGAGGCAGAAAATAAACATTTTGGTATTTTTAGTCAAGGTATCGGCAACCTACGACGCACGTGACACAGAGGCACGCCAAGCAATTTGCAATGGCACGCAGCAGAAAATGATATCACAACATATATTTGTTCACACGTGCCTTGGATTCAATATTTTTATTTTTCTATCCGCAGTTGATATGGTGTCGAAGCAACTCTTGGAGCACTTTTCACCTCTTGACAAATCCCTTTTTGAATGCCATGACGAGTGACACGAGAATAGAAAGTAGATGTGCATTTGTCTTTATGTCCTCCCATTAAAGAATTAATTCTAGATTCAAAGAACAAATTCTTGTACCCCAGATTTATTTATAAATTTGAGACCTTTATATTTTCTGGCAGAAAAAAAAAACACATTTGGGTATTTCGAGTAAATGGTCAGCAACTTATGGCACAAGTGCCACACGTGCCAAGGCAATGGCATTTTGGCATTTTTAGCCAAGGTATCGGCAACCTACGACACTCGTGACACAGTAGCAAGCCAATCAAATGATTTATTATAAATTTTGAGCCCGTGGTATTTTGAGCCAACAATTAAGCATTTTGGGATTTTGAACCACAAAATACGCATTTTGGTATTTTGAGCGAGGGGTCAGCAATCTACGGCACACGTGCCATAGTGGCACGCCAAACAATTTCTAATGGCACGCAGCCGCAAAAGTCATCACAATGCTTATTTGTTCATACGTGTCTTGGGTTCAACTTGTTTTGCAATCTGCAGTTGATTATGAGACCTTGGTATTTTGAGGCACAATATACGTATTTTTTGTATTTTGAATCAATGGGCAGCAACCTATGGCACACGGGACACACGTGCCAAGCCATTTTCAATGGCATGTTGCCGCAAATGACATCGCAAATTTTATTTGTTCAACCGTGTCTTGGGTCAATATTTTTGTTTTGCTCTCCGCAGCTGATATGGTGTCGAAGTAACTCTTGGAGCACTTCAACTCTTGACAAATCCTCTTTTGATTGCCATTACGAGTGACACAAGAATGAAAAGTAGATGCGAATTTGTCTTTTTGTCCTCGTTTTGTAGAATTAATTTTAGATTCAAAGAAAAAATGACCGTACCCCAGATTTATTTATAAATTTTGAGATCTTTGTATTTTGAGCCACAAATACGCATTTTTGTATTTTGTGTCAATGATCAGCAAGATGCGGCACACGTGCCACACGTGCCAAGTCATTTCCAATGGCACGTAGCCGCATATGACATCACAAACTCCAAAGGAATAACTCCTTCAATGCAAAGAAAATATATAGGCGTTTCAATTTTAATATATACTAAACTATATATGCTATATATATTATTATATGAAATATATTTTAGAACAATAATAATTATCTGGTATTCACTATTTACATTTTTCAGACTATCATCCTTATCTTTGTTGCCATATTTATCACAACGTTTTGGCCGTTGTACACTCCAACATTCTTTAGGTCGTTGGAATGTCGAACTGAACCCTTTAATACGCTCACTGACGTAGACTGTTCTAGTTCCACATGCCATGTCTAATGGATATCTTGTCTTGTATAAAATTACTGGCACACTGAATGATTTTAAAACCTTAAGTCGGCACATAGTTAGCAATAGTTTGTCGGCCCCTGATCTAACAAATGGTGAAAATTATGAAATTACAATGTTATTTAGTAAGGGAATGTTCACATTGAAAACATCAAAGTATCTTCGCAGAGATCTCCGACCAATAAAGAGGGATGTTGAATATTATAAGTAAGTTGAAAACTAGAAGCAAAGGAAAAGGTTTCAAGTACTTGCCGTAAACTAAAACGAGTTCTAGAGAAACAACTACTTTTGCCCGGTGCCTAGATCTTTGAACAGGTTTCTTTGTTGAAGTCAAATAAGACAAAAGCTGTAGAATACTTCGCAAATTGGGATCTCTCAAGAACTCTATTAGGCAAACTTCTCTAAGTATAGAAATATGTTAAAGCTTCAAAAGTGGTCCAAAAAATGCATAAAAATAGTAACACTCTCTGGGCCCCCTGATGGATAGGCCAAAGTATGGATTTTATCCGAGGCACATATGTCTGTGACTAAAAGAAGGCAGCTAGATTGTGGCAGTGTGGTTATATGAGCTGAAAACCATAACTGGACCCATGAAAGTTGACGAAAGTGTTAAACTGAAGAGTGCTAACTGTTGCTATTTCATGAACGAGATTTTATGTCTAAGACAGTTTCAAAGTGAAGTGTGTATTTAATTAAGCACGATTATACTCTTTATGCATCGAAGGATATCTAAGGTTACTCTTGAATGCCTTGAGTGTAAAAGGCTTACAGGAGGGATAATGGGATGGCCGACATCAGGTTTCGATCGGAAACGGATCGAAAAACTATGACCAATTGTGAAAATGAAATGATATGAATACGGCAAAAAATATGACAGCGGAAGCAATTAAAAACAACAGGTCGGAAATTGAACCTCCTGAAGTTAAGAATTTTACAAATCAATGGATAATAAATGACTTATCAATTATGTGTTAATTGTTAAGTCTTGTATCACTAAACCAATATTATTTGTAAAATTAAATTAAATTGTGTCGGAAATATTTAGATTTCGTTACTGAATAACCTGCATATGCCGTAAGACATGTACGACCAAGTTTTTTTTTTCTTTTCTCTCTTAGACTTTATTCCGCCATCCATTTACTCAAGATCATTAAGTAGGTTATGCGTTGTTTTCCTCTCTCCTTCTTACCTTCAGTCTGTCCTGTGAGTATCAGATTTCCCAAGCCATCTTTCCTCATTATGTGTCCTAGATATTTCAACGGATTTTTCCTGTTGTTAGTTGTCCTTTTGCTTCAGTTTTCTCTAAAAGTTCTTCGTTGCTAGCATCTTCGGTCCACGTTATCCTCAGTATCCTTCTGTAGAACCACATTTCTGTTACTTCAATCTCTTAAAATCGGGTAAACATTGTTTAGCATATCATAGACGTTCTACGACGGAGTACTAAAAAATTCTCGATCCGAAGCCCTTCCCCATAACTAAGCATATGACCAAAGCCCATTCTTTAGGAAAATCCTTTCTTGGTCGAGCCAAGAACTTGTCAGTATCGCAATGTTCTCTGTCCATTTTTATACCTCAACACATACCTTTTACGTTTTTTCTATGAATAATTATTTTAATGAAGGTATTTATCACTGAAAAGACTTTGGCATCTGAAGACCTTAATGTGTTACACAAACTGCAAGTGACAGTTTCCAGTATCAAAAAATGCAAAGGTGGTTTTATCTAAAAGTCTCCATGAAATAAGTTGTACTAGAATGTGAATTTCAAAATGTTGACAATCCAAAAGTTGAAAAACCTGTTATTGTTATAGACAGGAATTAAAAGGAATCAACCTTTGACACCTTTTCATTAAATTCATTTGCAACACGTGTGTATCTCCGGTTTTACACGCGTGAATTTGCAGATAAAATTCAGGTTAAGTTTACAAGTTTTTCATCCAATTACTTCATGCCAAGTGTGATGAGGAAATTAAATATAAGCAAGCTTAAAACTGGCACAAAACCACGACAATAGATCACTTTATAAGGAGCGAAATATATATATGTGTGTGTATGTGTGTGTGTGTGTGTGTATGTGAGAGAGAGAAAGAGAGGATCAAATACAGATCAAGTATGTGTCGGAATCCAACAAAATCTTAAGATGAAGAACAAATAACAAATATTTTTCCCTTTTATTAAAACTTCATCAGAGAATGAAATATGAAAAATGAGGAATATAATTAAGATATTTTTACTTTCGTGTTGCATGATTTTAATTGGTTAATGATATTTTATGCCCATTCGACTTGTTAAACAAACGTTTGTATAATTTGTGGGATTCAGTATATGTATGCCTGAGTGTTTGTGTGTATTTATATAATTTTATATAAATTATTTTTATATAATCAATATAATATGAAGAATCTAGAAGCATGGCCGTTCGACACGACTTTCATTACACGATTTGTTTAAAATGATTGTGTTAATTCAAATATTCGGCGTCAGACACCATAGCCATTGAAGGCCATCATGCCAAGGCCTGTAAAACGCTATCTAGATATCTAAAGCCACAGCCCCAGCCACGTCGTTCTTATCTTAAATTTGATAGACAAATTCACATTACCGTAGACACATCAAAGATTCACATAGAGAAACGAACGGCCATAATAAGACTTAACAATTTCAGAGTTGTTACGGGCATCTAGTATCTTGCATGAATAACCTTGCTAAAGAAGGGTAAAAAGAAATCTAATAGGATGATAATCTGTGGGATCAGATAGTTCATCAGAGTTTTTGAAGACAAGAAACTATAGAAAAGGATTTCCAACAAGATGAAAAGCAAGAAACAGCAAAGATATTTGTTGTAAAGTTTGAAGAGAACAGAAGACAATTTGGGGCAACGTTTCTTTAGGACAATTGCAGGGATAGTATATACATTTTTTGGACTAATGTCCTCATCTTTATTGCCATATTTATTACAAGGTTTCGGTCGTTGTACGCTCCGGTTGGTTGGAACGTCAAATTGAAGCCTTTATTTCGCTCACTGGGGTAGACTGTTCTAGTTCCCGTGCCATATCTAATGGATGTCAGTTATCAGTCATCTCCTGTTGATTCCCCTCTCCAAGTTCTGCCTTAAACAGGTATTGAACTCACACGAATAATGTAAATAGTGTACATAATACCTCATATCAGAAATAATATTTAGGCAGCAATCTCTAGTTTACACATTTTTATTTAATTTTTCTTGTGTTCATTCAAGTGTTTTTTTTTTTGTTTTTTTTTGTTTTGTTTTTTGTGGAAACAACGTGTATAAAAACTCTTCGAAATATCCTGCATTTTCGATGCTGTTAATCATGTTTATTCTTAGGTTACTTCACATTCAGTAATTACTTCAGTGGCTTTATCGCCATCCCTGTAATTATATGAGTAAAATAAAGTTGAATAAAACGTAACGTTATTATAAAAGATTTAGATTCGTGTTTTTATTAGTATTTTATAAGGAGATTATCATAAAAAACAACACCATTTTGAAACAGTTTCTGGCTAAACTGCCTAATAATTTCTCGCTGCTCAATTTAAATACAAAGAGCAAACTTTCTGGTAAAACTTAAAATGCAATTTCCCTTTCGGTGGTAATTTTATTTTGTTGTAAAATCTATTAAGTCCAGATGAAATATCAAGCGGTCCTAATAGGTACTTAGTTAGTAGATCATTAATAGAAAATAAATTGCTATTTAACTTTATATATCTATTAACTATATATATATATATATATATATATATATATATGTGTGTGTGTGTGTGTGTGTGTGTGTATATATGTGTGTGTATGTGTATATATATATATATATATATATATATATATTATTTTTCATTTTATTCTATTTATTAGAAAGCAATAAATATCAATGATAGAGCTAACGTAATAAGTTGTATGGATATGAGATGACCCTGGGTTTCACGCTTTTGCGATCATCAGACAATTGGATGACAGTACCTTTAGAGGCATTTGAACTCATAGAAAACGTCCGTTTCTTGTAATTTTCATTATGCCGGTGTGTTGTTATTTCTTTATAATATTTGTAAGTGAAGATTAATTGTGAAGATATGCTATTTGGTTTTTGTAGAAAAATTTGCTATTTTTGATAGTGTATTCACTATTATTGTTATTTTCTTTGGGGATAAATTTTCACCGTTGGGAAGAAAGTATCACCTCATGATATATATATATATATATATATATATATATATATATATATATATATATATATATATATATATATATATATATATATATATATATATATATATATATATATAAATATATATATATATATATAAACTAGAAAAGTTTAGCCATCTTAATTTGAAAATTGAATGCCCACTCAGATACAAAATATCAGTGATAAAAAAAAGTTCCTAAAAAGAGCACACCAGAATTCATCTTCTCAACTACTCTTCCTTTAAGAACTCAATAATGTAAAACAAACACTAGTTAATAATGGATTCCCTAACCACCGTATAGACCACCAAATTAGACTATTTCGTAGTACCTTGTCTGTCGTCTTTAATGAAACACACACAAATACACAAAGTTCTGTTATCAATTATAGGCATTTAAGAATATTTGTGGAGATTTCATAGTTTATTTTGTTCAGGTTAGTTTTCGACTGTTTTATGTATATAGCTTCAAGATTTTTTTAGTTTTTGTCTATTGTTTTTGTTTTATATTTATGTATAGTTGAGTTTTCAACGAGGATTTTCCGGAATTGTGTACGTGTCCAGGCATGTTGTTTTAAATGCCTAAAAATGTTAGCGCTATCATTCAAATGTAGAGTCAAGCGTCATGAAAACAAGTGTGTGGGGTGACCAACACAAATATTATTTAATCCATTGGAGATACAATCTCAATATATATATATATATATATATATATATATATATATATATATATATATATATATATAAATTTCATATTGGTTAATTACATATTTAGCTGAGAAGATCAATTATAATTCCGTAAAAATGATACACATTTAGAATTCCTCAATGTATTTGTCAGAGCTGATCAAAACAAAGGGATTTTTATGTCAGTCATAGCGTTTCATTTATCCAACATACAGAGTGCGAAGAATAAATTGTCATGTAAATTAGTCAAAAATGAAAACAACACTGACATCTCATTTTAACAGAAGTATCGAACTCACTAATCAGTGGTAATTGTTCTAGCGAGACAAGCTTGCTAACCATTATACCGCCTCGATATATATATATATATATATATATATATATATATATATATATATATATATATATATATATATATATTATATATATATATATATATATGTTCCTAGTTCCTGACAGCACTTCTAATATCACAGTATGGCATCACAGACGTGATAAAATAAAGAATATAACTGAATTCGACGAAAATAAAATTAGAAATTCCTTCGTGCGCATGCGTAGTCGTACCAATGTAATAAATTTAATCCGATGATTTACTAAAGGATGAAACGCGTCACAAAAAAAATTATTGCATTTTCTCATACATTCTTTTGATATATATATATATATATATATATATATATATAAATATTTATATATATATATATATGCAAAACATTTAGATATTCGTGAATGATGTTCTGCACTCATCAGGTGTATCCTCATTTGAAGGTCAGCGACAGACAGACTTAATTATTGCTGACCAGTTTCGAAACAGTAATTTCTGTGTCACATTGGAATCATAATTTTTTTTAAATTTAATTATAATCTAGGCTCTACTTGTGTACCAATCACTGTTTTTTTTTTAAATTAAAAACAAAAATACTAAAGAACTTCGGATCACCAATCTAACAGTTCTTTCCTATTATATCAATATATACGCATACACACATATTATATATATATATATATATATATATATATATATATATATATATATATATATATATATAAATATAAATATAGATAACTATACTCGTTTCGAAAAAAACCTCAATTTTTGATTTGCCAATAATCAAATCAATCTCGACGGAAAAAAGGTTTTAAAAAAAGAAAGATCTACAAACATGAAAGTCTGTCGAAAGAAATCGCACAGATACAGGTTTGAAGCCCAAAGAAAACACCCCTAAACAACTAACTGACAAAAGAGCTCAATACAACCGTAGAGCAGACCTAGATACACCTAGTGAGCCAGACAAACCTACCTAGGTTTCACCTAAACGGATCGTCAGGGAAAGCCGGCTTTCCCTGACGATCCCTTTAGGTGAAACCTACGTAGGTTTGTCTGGCCTAAATTTATATATATATATATATATATATATATATATATATATATATATATATATATATATATAGAGAGAGAGAGAGAGAGAGATAGAGATAGATAGATAGATAGATAGATATTTAACGTTTCGTCTGCACTTAAAGTGTATGAGCTGGAGAATAAGTCTTCTCCTCCTCCTTTTCAGTTTTACTGAACGAAAACAAATTTCGTAGCCATTATATTACAAAAAGTTTAAATAAAAAGTTAAGGAGCAAAAGAGGAGCTTAAAGACGAATGACAGCCGGCAGTTGGAGGACTCTCTGTAGGGTCTATGATTTTGTCAAAAAAAAAATACTCACCAGGAAGTCAGTTGCCCGGCAATCTTAGTGCAAAACTTAACATAAAACAGTTCACAAAAAGAAAAAGAAAATACAGAACATATCATTTATTTCTTGTCGCTTCTATTTTCTTTACGAGTTTATTTTCTTCTTCATCTTGCTTTTACTTCATCTTGTTTTGTTCCTTATTGTCATACGTCTATTATATATATATATATATATATATATATATATATATATATATATATATATATATATATATATATGTGTGTGTATGTATGTATGTATGTATGTATATGTGCGTGTGTGTGTATTTATTATTTATTTTTTATCTGAACTTAAATCAGCAATTTTTAACCTTTCAACTTACGGCTTTAAAACTGTTGACGTCCGCCGTCTGTTGCTAAAAACAGATTTTATCATTCAGAAACGAGTCAAGATTTTGCTTAATCATTTGTACTAAACTAAAAATATCTAAAATATAATTTAAATATATCTTGTAAAATGTTGAAAATCTAATATTGGGCCCGAATTTTAAAAGAATGTACGAAATAATCTCATTGTATTTCTTATTCCTCCTCGAAATCCCAGCGACTAAGCGAGCCATTTTAGACTTCCTAAAAATCGCTGACTTTGTCAAGTAACTTACACTTTTCTTCCTTCATTTATCAAATCCTTTTAAGACGTAAGAATAACTTTTCTAAGTAATTCTTTTCCAATTCCTGTTTTTCTTTGTCTCTATTCTCCCCTCCATTTACGCTAAATCGGTTACTTAGAAATATGCTCGTCTGTTGTCTTCTTGTCCTGTGAGTGTTAAATTCTCTAAAACCTCCTTCATTCAATGACATGCATAAAAAAATATGTACAAATGGCACAAATTAAATCCATTCCAATGAAAACATTTGAGCCCACGTGACATTATGCTTTTGGCGTCGGAGATCTGTGCACAAGTATCGGAAAAAAATTAATTTCATAACTCCAGTTGCAAGAGGCGTTGTCAAATTTAGAGATGAATACAAGCGATTTTATCGTAAATAAATATATCTGGAAATATTTTACTAAATGTATAGTTATCTGGCGAAGTTACGAACGTATAAATGAACAGGATTAGCCAAAATTCTCCGGTAATTCAATAGTGAGGAAGTGAATTTTCTTTTTTTTTATTATTTCTTCTTTTCGCCTTCCTTTTTGTTTTAACATTTTTCAGTCATATTTAGAGATGTATCTTTCATTTGCATCTCTTTCACCCTCTTTTCATCCTATATTAAACTCCAGTCAGATTTCCTCGTTAGTTAAAACAGTAGACCGCCAAATCCATCGCACATAATACATAAATGGATATTTTGGTTTTGTTTTATTTTTTTTGTTTTACGGCATATCAACACCTCAATGGGTTATTTAACGCCGACAAGATTCTTATTGCTGGTAATATTTTTTTTTATTAAATGTATTGCTGGTAATACGTTTTTCAAAATATATTGCTGGTAACATTTTTTTTTCAAAAATATATTGCTGGTATTTTTAATTAACTGTATTACTGGTAATACTTTTTTTCAAAAATATATTGCTGATAATATTTCTTTAAAATATATTGCTGATAATATTTCTTTAAAATATATTGCTGATAATACTTTTTTTAATATATTGCTGGTAATAATTTTTTCCCAAATGTATTGCTGATAATATTATTTTCTTTTTCTTTTTTTTTCTGCTGTTAAGAAATTATTGGAATACAACCAATTAAGAGGTGTTTCCACGCTCCTCAAAACCTCCTGATCAAAAGCCTTGCTGTCAGATGTAGTTTATCGTCTTACCCAGGACGTGAATGTAATTTATCGTCTTACCCAGGACAGCTGGATATTTTGCTTTTGCAGCAGAACAAATCAATAGTGAAAGAAATCACATAGCTAGAAAAATGTTCTCCTATACAAGGCTCGAGAGGCACTGAAGGCAGAGCGTTACTGAATGAAGTTGTATGAAATTAGGAGGTGGGGGTGAACGAAGATTCTTAGGTTATCTAGGATAGATTACGGTTGAGCCTTTTTTATATCATTTGATCATTGACTCGAAGAGGTTAAACCTGTAGTACACTGCGAAGAAAATACGAGTTTAACTGATTAAAATAGTTTATTTAAAGTTTCAAATTCTTCTTCAGGATCATTAATCTCAGATAAGTTAGAAGGTTACGAGTTGCATTGTCCAGTTTCTCTAGTTCAGACCTTTACATCTAGTACCTGCCATGTCATACCATTTAAACAGAGTAGAATCACACTCATTCATTTCTTATTCCTAATGGAATAATTAAAAAATTAGAAGAAAGAAGAAATTTCCATTTGGACAGTTTCTTCCCAAGAATCGCAGTTTTGTGAAACGGAGTCTCAAGAAGATACTTCCTCGAAAACGGCTTACCTTTAATAAAATTCGGATCATGTGTTATCTATCCTACATATCTTCATAATCTGCACTTCTTACCTCTCCTTTAATTTCTATAAAACTCTCTCATTCAATAATCCTTGGCTGGTTCTACTGCCATCTATTAGGCGAATAATTGTAACAAGTCATAACGATAAGCTGAAAATATCCAAATTGAAATGATCCGTGTAATTAGTAGCGCACATCTATCTATTGTAGATTTATATTTACTTAATGGCAACCCAATCTATGAGAATTAAGGCATATATTTTTTTTAAACATATCACCCCCAAGCAAGGCGGGAAGCCACTAGGACGCAAAGGGTTACAGAAAATTTAGAGCAAGATCAGATACTGATAAAAGAAAGGATGAGGAGGAGGGTAGTGGAGTAGAAGGCAACTGGAGATGTCGATTGACATTACACTTGAATAGCTGGAGATTATAGCTCTCATAGAAACTGGAATAGGGAAGGGAGTTCCACAGGCGAGAGGTGCGAGACATGAAGCTATTGGAGTAGAAGAGACGGCTACATTTAGGAGTTTCGACAGTGAAGAGGTGAGAGCGGGATGCCAGCCTCGTAGGGCGCTTGAACTCATGACGTCTGGGAACCAGAGAATGCAGCTCCTCGGAGCAATTTCCATGAAAGTATTTGTAGAACAGACAGAGGGAGGCGACGGCGCGTCTGTGAGAAAGTGACTGTAGACGAGATGCCAGAGCAGGGCCAACTACATTGCATATCCGCCTCTGGAGCCTATCAAGAACCACGAGGCAAACAGAAGGGGCACCAGACCATATATGGCAACAATACTCCATGCAAGGGCGAATTGTTGATTTGTAGATCTGAAGGATCGATTCCGGGGAGAAAAATTTCCTAGCGCGGCACAGGGAGCCAACTTTCTTTGCGGTGGACGAGGCAATTGACTCAATGTAATTATTCCATCTCAGGTCAGCAGTCAACGTGAGACCGAGCAGCCGCAGAGTGGTGCTCTCGGGAAGTTTACTTCTTTATTATTAAAATGTCTTTATTATTAGGAAGGGGGGTTCTATCAGCAGCAAGAAGTATATAGTTCGTATATTTTCTAAAATCATTATAAACTATTCTTGTGAATAATGTTACATTTGCAAAGCAGTATTTAAAATATATAGCAAATAAAACAAAAAATCGAAAGAAGGAATATTTTATTTTCATTTCTTTTTGCAGTTAAATATTTTCGACCAAGTTACAAACCCAACGTTTTTTTCTTATTTATTATTTTTAGGAGAATTTAAAACTTTACCAAGGTGGCCTCTAACCTCAGCATTCATAATTTTCGTTCCGCATGATCAAGCAAAACTGAATCATGATATATTTCACACACACACACACACACACACACAAATATACATATATACATATACATATATATTAATGTCCACTGGGAGAATGCATCTTCAATGGGGAAATATATTTATGTTTGGCACACTACCACAACGTTGTCTCGTTTTTTTTTTTTTTTTTTTTTAATGATGTGTCCATAATTTCAAGAAAGAATACCCATGGACATTCAAAATTCAGAAAAAAATATTGTTGAAAATACATCTATACTCTTTCATGAAAATAATAAACATAAACTAAAATTCTTGAAGCTATTTATATTAAAATCATGAAACACAACCTTAATAAAATTTATTATGAATAGTGAACAAATGTTTTAAAATGTTTACAGAAGATAGTTTAATATATCGAGATTTCTACTAATAGTATTAATACTTATTTCTTAAAAACCACTCGATAAAACCATAATTTAGTTACCTCCACTTAAGTGTCACTCAAGCCAACCACACATTACTCAACTTCATCGTTCTTCACTTGTGAAGTAAAAAAATAACTTTCAACGGTACACAGCAATGTTGCCTTTGAAAATGATGAACGCTACAATATTTGTCTTGAAATAAACAATACTCTGATGATGACATTGTGCTAATGTCGAAAGTACTCGGAATAAATAATATGTATTAATACGGTAATTTCCTCTCATCCTTGAATGATGACACCAAAAGACTGTCCGTAAATATGAAAAGATCTAACTGAAATTAAAGTAGAAAAAAACTTGCCTAAATTATTCAATGAAACATGTTTCAATATATATATATATATATATATATATATATATATATATATATATATAGAGAGAGAGAGAGAGAGAGAGAGAGATAGATAGATAGATAGATAGATAGATAGATAGATAGATAGATGTGATCTAATCTAGAACTCACTGGCCAGTTCCAATGCATGACAATGTCCAAACCAGTTCCACATAGCTATACTTGCACAAGTATCCAGTCTTGTCTAGATTTCTGATGACCTAAAATAAATACAAACCCAAGTGTTCCCTATGCTTTGCCTTAATAGGTTTGAAAATTTACTGGTAATCTTTAGTTAGTTCAAAAATATTGTTTTCTGTTGAATTATTTCAGTCTAGCATTTCATAATACAGACCTTTAAACGAAGTTCTGTTATCTACACTTATAACGTTTCTGGGAAATATATTTTATTTTTAATACTGTATTCATTTATATAATTATAATATATGAATTATTTTAATGAAACATATTTTAATATCAATTCCATAACTTTTTGTGTTGATGCCATTCCCCAGTGCAGAGTAATTTTTAAAGTTGCAATTTAAATTCTTATCAGAAACAAGACTTTTCAGAAATAAAGAAATTTTTACCTACATGTGTACAATTTACAATCCTTAAAAATCCACTTCGGTTGTAATTTATTTCATAAATATATACAAGTATTCATCTCTTCTAAAAACCTTCTGTCTAAAAAGCTGAATATTTGAATATATTCATGAAATATATTAGAAAAGAAATGGATTTTAAGAATTAACTGTATTATAATAGGAAGGATATAAAAGTTAACTCTAGAATCTGTAATTATCTGTCCTCTATCTTATATTGTAAAATGCTAAGTATTTGTCATAAATGATTATTTTAAACTCAAGAAAGTTTTTATGAAGATTATATATTTCACCCCCATTGAAGAAAAATCACAGAATTTTGAAATAATAAAATAGAACATTATATTTTAAAATGGTGTATTTTATTTTAGATATTCCATGCAAAATAAAAACGAATGAATGAACAAACAAATACAACCAAACTCACACAGCTAAATAGATAGCTACGTAGATAGATAGGAACTCAGTGAGAGGGATAGACGTGAATTTTCAGACAGTGATTTTTGTCTATGCCACCTACCATTAATTTTTTTTCTCATGTCCCCACGCACTTTCATTCGCATTAATATTTAAATTTAAGTATCCATATTGCTGCTTATCTAGCAAACTATATATATATATATATATATATATATATATATATATATATATACTCACACATACATACACACACATTAACTGCACGTATATCTATGCAATCATGAAGTTTAACACTTTGTACGTTTTCACACACTCCAGCTAAACACACACACACACACACACACACACACACATATATATATATATATATATATATATATATATGAGTTGAGCTGGAGTGTGTAAAATATATATATTTGTGTGTGTGTGCGTGTGTGTGCATGCATCCACCAATTTTGCTGTTGTTCGTTATCATTTTTTTTCATATATTTTCGTGACTTCACCACTTTAGTGTCGAGTGGTTGTGCTAACTGCTAACGCAAAGAAAAAAAATAAAACGTTGAATTTACCCACACCTGTTTCAGTGTGTCACTGATCCTAACGCCTCAGGTTTTCGAGATGATATTTTGGACAAAACCACTTTCGTTAATGTACTCAGGCACAGGAATGGCAAATCTCTAAAACTGTGAACTGCCAAATTGTCTTCTAACATTATAATGATGACTTGACATGGTGAATCCTGAGAAGCACCTGACAATGGTTTTGATAAAATCCCTTAGTGTCCACAAATAAATAAGGAATAATTTCAACAAGTATTATTTTTGTGGTTAACTCAAATTGGAATGTGCTTTTGTCATTGTTAAATTATTACGATTTTATATTAATATTTTCCTGTTATATTTCGGAGACGTCATTCTCAGATAATGAATGTATCCTACGTTTAAAAAATATTAATTTTGATCGAGGAGCGATGAAAACTATTTAGATGGACTCATTGATTAAAAGTTTTCTCCGATTTAATCAACACTTTGCATGTTATTTAAGACCAGCAAATAATTTTAGATTGCATGAATTCTTTTTTTGGAGATAATGTTTTGTAACAGAAGTCTTTCTAACTAATCCATATCTGGGGAAATAATTTATACCTTTCCAAGTGGTATTTGCGCATGTGAATGTCGCTGGAATTGGAACTCAGCTCTCCGCTTAACAATTTCGAGCAATTATTCATTCATTACACCACGCGCACATCCAAGTTTACATCACATGGTATTCTCAAGGTACCCACTTAGGTACCATCTGACCAACAAAATATAGTTTCGAGACCATTCCATCGCTGCAACTCCAGAATTATTTATTGGTAATACAGGAAACTACACAAAACATGCCGTTATCAATAGAAAGATTCAAATAAATGCAATCATGTATCATTTTATATCAGGTAAATGCCGATAAGAACTACGAAATAGAAACAGTTTCTGACTTTCAATCAATTCAAATACTATAAATATTTCTTATTTTCAAGGTTTACTAACAATGCAGTATGACTAGAAATAAGAAAAAAGAATTCAGTCAATTCAGATTATTTTGTTTAGGCTATCTATATATTTTTCATCCCCATCTTTAGAGCCATATTCATGTCGTTTTAGTTATACAAAATAAAAAGAATAAAAGAATGGGAGCTGGTAATATACATACTTATATTTGATAGGTAATAATAATTTTTAAATAAATAAAGTAATTCTATTACATTTATTTGATTTAAAAAGAAATGTAGTGTATTAGTAATTAAGAGTAAAAATAATATTTTAAAACTGTAGTTCAAGATAACTTATTCTAACCCAAACACCCCTATTAGAAAGAATCTTTAAGTATACAAGTACGAATTTAATGGGAAAAAAATGCCAAAGAACTTTTTATTGTTGATAAAAAATAACCAGACGACATGCGTTGAACGGATGTCAAAATTCGTTGAAAAATGCACCCAACCCTCCCTAGACTTAACCTCTTTTTCGAACGTAACACATAATTGATACAATAATAGTTAATAAAAAATGAACACGCTACCGCCCCTGTCTAAATGACTGGATTCCCCTGTATCCTTGGAAACAAAAAATTATGGATTGTATGTGCGTTTAAAACGCAGTAAATTAATAAGTTATTCCAAAATTTGCTTGAAGATGAAACAGAACTAATGCTTTTAATTTAATTATATAATTAAATTTGAAGTTTTAGCTTGGGTTTTTGAAACATGATAATTCCTGTGTAGCGAAAAAACCATATTTTAAATAAGTTAATTTATAATATTTATGCTCTGTAAATTTACACTGAGCACTGTTTTGTAAAAATAAAAATATCAGTAAGAACACCCGATTATATATTTTACTGTTCTTTCTTTTTTATTATATATATATATTTCTTTTCTATGTATTTCTTCATGATGAGTTTTAAAAATTTCTTCTGGGTGAGCGTTTAGAATATCATTAAGTATAGGAGAATCATTTCTGAAATCACTTTTGAATATTCTCCAATTCCCAAACTTAACTCATAACTGATTAACTACGGAAACGGAAATGATTTTTATATATTTTAGTTGTCTCTCTAGAATATTTTGTTGAACACAGGAACGCCCTAGAAAATTCTAGAAATCTATGATATTTTTACCTTAATTTACTAATGGGTAAAATATGACAAAATTGAAAATATTTTGAGGATGTTACATATAAAAGTATAATTATATGGAACAATATCATAACAATAGGTACAAAACCTAAATAAAAAAAACAAAACCTAATTGCATAAAAAGAATTAGCGTGTATTGAAAAAATACTTTCTGATAAATATGACGAAAAAATCAGGAACTGATAGAGCAGACTCAGTAGAAATCTTGTGCTCAGCGCAGTCAAATTATATAGAATTGTTAAATTTAATTCAATAGAAAAAACAGTGAAATTTCTGCCCTTGTGAATCGATTCCAACCAACCTGAAAATTAGTCAAGTGTCGATTCCCTTTAAATTGCACTCGAGTAAATTCTTCCAACGAATCATTGCATTGTTATATCGACACCCAAAAGGATTTTTCCCTGATCACTACAATCTTAACCTGTTCATTTCTAGGGTTAGCCGTTATCTTCGCCGCATATCCCTATAAACTGTCTTTCTTACTCTGTAACATGCTAACTAGGGTGGCACATTGGCCTTTTACTGGGAGAACATTATTCTAAAATGCAAATCAACGGGAATGTATTGGGTCACACATTAGTTAGATATAATTTGCTTAACTAATAAATTTATTTTGTTTTAAATACAAAATATAAGGCTTAGACAATAATGACTCTAATGATATAAATGAGTTAAAAATGCGGGAAAAGAATATGATTGAAGCGTAAAATATTTGTTCGGTTTATGTAAAAAAAAGAAATCATTTATTTACTTTGTTAATTTGATATTTTTGTACTGCCTTGTAGCATATTTTAATCAATACCATATTTCTCACTTCGAAGAAGTTTTACTTGCAGTCAAACTATTTTTATAGTAATACCCACCAATACAAGGCCCAAGAGCCATTCAAAGTAGAGGGTTAGTTTGTGGTATTGCATGAGCTTAGGAAAAGTGCTGTTCATTAGATTTAATCCTAGACTTGAAGAGGTTAAGATTGTAGTAATGGGGAAAAAACCTGCTGGGAGTCTGTTTCACAAAGTAGCAGTTCTTGGGAACAAGCACACTGGGTGGAATTTTCTTCCTACTAAAGACATACGAAGGGTATGATGATAATTCATCCTTGTATGCTTTGGATGGCGGATCCCAGTTACAACGGTAAGGACAGCGTGGAACAAAGGAAAGTAGCTCGTCGTTGTCCAATGGGAAATAATTCTTTACCCACAAGGCTCCGTAGACGCTTTTTGAACTCTATCAAGAAGTTTCTCTTCATTTAAAAATTGGAAGAGCATTCATTTTAATCAATCTTAGTCCAGATAT
>CAHIKZ030000577.1:237500-240000 GCA_903632075.3 Acanthosepion pharaonis | reverse complement strand
TAACAGACCTTTCAATTCTGACAAATTTATTTCTTGTCAATAAATTTTATGAACAAAGATAGGTTTGTAGGCTTCAATTATATGAAGACATATTTTCATATTTAATTTATACGTGATTAGCCTACGTTAAAATCACACTGAAAACACCTGTTCTCATTCGATCACCGAGATTTAGCGGCATCGAACCCTGCCAGCATTTAGAAGAGATGCCTCTTTGGAAACCTAACGTATTGAAAACATCTTCATATAATACGGAAAAGGTTACGGTTTTGAGTACTCAACAAAGGGTTGAGAAGCCGTAAAAAACAATAGAAAATTATATTACATTGATTAATATACGTTTTGATCTACCGTCATTTTTTAATCCGTAATTAGTGAATTAAGAAGAAATCACTATTTTTTTGTTCATGTTGTTAATCAGACCCTGTCTGGAAGCAAGGTATCTGGAATATGATTAACTGTCTGTCGTTCTCTTTCCACACACACACACACACACACACACACACACACACACACATATATATATATATATATATATATATATATATATATATATATATATGTGTGTGTGTATAAAATGCTCATACACTAATATTCCATGGTTATAATTCATTACATTGGAATCGTAATCACAATCCAATTCCTCAGACGTACAAATTCTAAAGCTATTTGAATTTGAAGGTCTGATGAATTTGATCGTGATTGCGATTTCAATGTAATAAATTATAATCATGGAATGTTAGTGTTTGAGCATTTTATATTATATCCTTGCTCTGTCCTGGACATTGAGCTCTACCTGGATTCTATCATCTTGAAATTTATATATATATATATATATATATTATATACTAATCTTATCTATCTATCTATCTATCTATCTCTCTCTCTCTCTCTATATATATATATATATATATATATATATATATATATATATATATATATATATAGCTTAGGCAGAGATGGATTGGAAGGTGATCGTTATCAATATAGGAATAATGTTACCATTTAAGATTTTAAGATTTGTTGTTTTTGGAGACGGGGATATATGTCAGGCAATAGAGACAGGTTGACGGTGGCTTTCAGTTTGGCCCACAAACGTTTCTATTACAAATGTATATGTAAGCATGCAGACGGACATGAGTATTGTCTCCTATTTAAAATTTTCTCAATATATATATATATATATATATATATATATATATATATATATATATATATATATATATATATATATATATATATATATATATATATATATATATATATATATATATATATATGTTCAGCATAGTTTTATTATAAACCACAAGTTGGGTCTGTTAGTGTTGAACAAACACAAATGTTCTTGAGCGAGCGTCTGCAATAGTGATTGGCTAGCCGCCTAATAGACGGGTATCCTCGAATAAGAGCGGCCAGCTATTGCGTATATATATATATATATATATATATATATATATATATATATATATATATATATATACTGGTGTGGCAGCAAAATTGTCAAAATCAAAATCGTAGAACAGCAAAATTAAAATTTAAAAACTTAAAATTGTTAGATTAAGCTCTGAACCGTTGTATCTTAGAAATGATTAAAGATATTTTACTGGAATTCTTTGAGGTTTCTATAACACTATTGGTTTCTACTTTGAGCACTAAGAATGTCTTTACCTCTAAGTTGAAAGGATAATCACTCTTGATGTTGAATGTTAAGTATTCTTCAAGCTTAACAAAAGAATCGTTATGGAAGCGATCATAAACGAAAATGACATGTTCAGCATTAATCATATCTTAGGATCGGAAGCTCATGAAGAATTGAAATAAAGGTCATATATATTATTCCAGGATCATTTTCCAACTTCTTCAAAATTATATTTGCCCTCTCTATAACCTAATGACTATCTGTCCTGGAGTAACCTCACAGGTTTCACTCACAATTTCATTTTCAAGTATTTTCCACTTCTCTTTGGACTGTCATAGATGAAACTCCTCTCTCGCCTGCTAACCGTCTCATGGAATGAGTTGGATATTTTCTAATTAATCTTTTTAGTTCTAAATTGAAATGGTAATCTCTCTTCCTGTTGTGACATCCTGATCCAATTTTTCTTTCTATTGTTCTCTAGTTTTTAAACTTATTCACCGTTCTCCTGATGGTTCTTGAATGGAGTTTGAAGATGATAGCCAGAGTATGAATGTTGGTACCATGAAAATCTGAATTTCTTCATTTCACCCTTGCTCAATTAAAAGTACATTGGGACTGACACATAAACGTTTTTAGTCTGATCTCTTTCTAGCTGAACAACTCAAAGAGTTTTTCAGTGATTCTTACTACAAATAGTGTCAAGTTGGCTAAACATTTTATCAGGAAGCTGGAAAAAATGAACCTAATTACTTTTGTGATTTTAAGATATTAAACATATTGTGGTATGCTCAATTATGTTGTAAAACGATTTGGACAATTTTGCTGTTACTCCCGGTATATATACGTACATATATAGTGTAT
>CAHIKZ030000577.1:210000-232500 GCA_903632075.3 Acanthosepion pharaonis | reverse complement strand
ATATTGTAGAAAATATTGACTGTATACTGGGATCTTATGATCACTGGAATTGGACTTGGAATCTGTTCAAAATAACGTCATCTGTAACTGTTAACGGGAAAAATATCGATTGAATGCTTATTTTCATATGCCTATTAAATACTGCGTCCGCGTTTTAAATGTTTTATACATTCTTCAATATCTCCATTCGATATCTCCTGTGACTTTTGTAAATAACTTGGACTGGTTTTATATGTAAACTTGGTTTAACCGTCTAATGTTTGTTTTTCTTTTTCTTTCAGATTTAACAACTTAAGTCTTTGCCAATTTCAACCCTGGAAAGATTAACAATCATACAACGTGTTAAAGTTATCATGGCCTACATAGAAAACAGACGTCCAAACTTAAATGCAATGAGAACTTCCCTATTCGCATCATCTCTCGAAACATCGAAGTTAACTGAGCACCAGGATCGTGCGACTTGACGCATTTAGATTTCTTCCTTTGGTGTCATCTCAAAAGTAAGGTCTATGTCAACAAGCCAACAACATTTCAACAGATGAAAGACGAGATAATAAGTGAAATCGAGAAGCAACTATGCAAAGACGTCATCAAAAATTTTGATAATCGAGTGGAGGTGTGCCGCCGAAGCTTTTGCAGATATTTTGGCGATATCATTTTTCAAACATAATTGCCATGACCTAAATAACATGATCCAATACAGAAATCAATAAATTTTCACCAATAACACTCATTTATTTACTACTGACTTTGATCCATCTTAATGAAACACCTTTTATTATAATGACATCTAGAGTTCTGAGTTTTTCTTTACAGTAAGTCCTGTGGAGATTATTAGAGAAAGTGGAAATATTTGCAAACGTCCCGTTTCACCGACGTCTGTTGCTCTCGATTACTTCAGGCCGGATTGAAAAACAAAACTGAATGTAAGGAAATTCTTTGGAAAATTTGAGGATAAGTAGAGCAATAAATTAAATTACCTGATAAGATCCGACGCCCAGAAACCAGAAAGTGTTTGTGTGTTTGTTTTCGTCCTGTATAAAAGAAAACAGAAAAAGTTTGGACTGTTTATCTATAATTTTCATCGCCATATACAACAGATTATTCAGAAATTACAATAAAAATTAAATCATCTTATTCAGTTGAGAGGGAGACTACGAAGAATGTACACAGCGTTTTAGAGAAAATTATTCAAACTAATTTTATTAAAAATGTACAAACTAAGTTACTTTATAAGTGCCAGAGCAGGCCGAGTACTGTTGCCAAATTTAGGTGGGAACTACCCAATTCCCACTTTCCAGTTCAAAAGCATCTGAGAGTCCTTGTAGTAGACAAATAATTTTCCAGCCTTCAAACTCTCTCTCATAGGCGGGATGTGATAAGTTTATTCCTGCTCTAGCACTACTTCCATGGAAAGTGCTCGGACGAAGTACATTGCTTGATTCCATCGAGTCTAGCTGTCATGGCTAGGATCAGCCGTGCTACTTACATACACCCAAAATTTCTTCCGTATTCCATCGACGAGAAGTAAGTTTCACTCGAATAGCTTCTTCGCACGACTTACTACAATATTAAACTGTTCAAGTCTAGAGTTAACTGCTATCGTTCCCTTCTATCTATATAAACTACCCGTTAATTTAACTCTCTACCGCGAGTGGCTCTCGGGTCATGTACTGGAGGAACCTTACTGTAAATAAAAGTTCAATGTTGCTGTCATAGATATATCAGTGTTTATGATCATATCATTATTAAATAATGATTTTGATGTTTAATGTTCTATTTGTTTAACTCAGACCACAATTATTAATATTCCTTAAACGGGATTGAGACAGTCGAGATCTGGCAAACCTCATTGCATCGGGCTGTCGGATGCTTGGTCTGTCAAGGCTTTGGTTACGCCAACCCGACTGGTGCTGCGCTCTCCCACCGGGTTGGCCTTTGAGATCGTGTAGATCTTTGCCTATTCTGCCGTTGGGGTCTTCGTGGGTTGGTCGCGTTCAGTCTGATCCTTCCTCTTAGATCTTACCGCCATGGGTGGCCTTACAGGTGTTGAAACTCCAGACGAGTTCGCTCTTGGGATCTACCATGACAAAGAACGTCAATATATATTTTACATTGGTCGTTGGAATCAACAGTTCTTTATTAAACGAATATATACCGAGTGTAACAGCAAAATTGTTCAAAATTATTCAGTACAAATATAAACTTCTGATGTCTTGTCGGAAATATAGAGCCTCACTCTCTAAATCAAACATTCCTATATATATATATATATATATATATCAAGCCAAACCTATATATATATGTGTGTGTGTCGCCACACGCTCGTAACCGAGCATTGAAACTATCGCACTCCCTATTCCCTTCCCCCACTGTGATGGCAGTGACGGTGGCAGAGATAGCAATAAAACAATGTGAGTTTGGTGGGGCTATTCGCGTGAATTTGATTTTGGTGGACAACTCTACGCAACGGAGAGGCACACATACGGCTCAAAAGGGATTGAGAAAGGTGAGTCTAGCAAACCTGGTTACATCGGACTATAAAATATTTGGTCTGTGAAGGCCCACATTGATTACGCCAACCCGCCTGGTTTTGCTCTCTTCGATTTGGCCGCCGAAATCGTGTAGATCTTTACCTATTCCGTCATTGGGGTCTTCGGGATTTGGTCCCGTTCAATCTGGCCTTTCACCTTCGACCTTACCGCCATGAATGGCCTTACAGGTGTTGGAACTCCAGACGAGTTCGCTCTTGGGATCACTGTGACAAGGAATCCCTCTACCACAACAAAGAACGTCCATATATATTTTACACTCGATGTCGGAGTGAAAAGTTCGTTATCAAATGTACCACATTGACTTATTATTACTTTAATGACAATGATAGAATCAAATCAATAAATAAGAAAAGAATAAAACTAATAAAAGTAATAAAAAAAATATCATTAAATATATGAGAAAAAAATTTTTCTTGTTTCAGAAAATAAATATTTGAGAGATAATTAATAAAGGAAGAAATTCACTACTGAACAAAAATAACATTAAGCCTCGAAACCCTATTCCTACAAATGTGAAAATATATCCTCGTCCATAAAAGTGTGTTACGTTACTACAATCAATAAGAAAAGTATAACAGAATAAAATCATTGGCAAATGTTAAAATGTTTGAATAGTAAATGATAGGTAAAGAAATCGACGATACTGAACCAATAGTCAATGATCAACAAAAACATTACTACTCATAGAAAAGCATATATTACTATTAAATCATTCAAGATTTTGCAGATTTTGGTATGACTATATTTCATACTTCATAGCATTTCTCAATAGGATAGCCATCACTTTCGAAAACAAAAAGAACACATGAGAAATATCGTAGTGTATAGCATGTTACCAGCATCAGAGCGAGATTCACTTATCCATTTCACAAGGATAATTAATGCGTTTACGCTGATTCATTGTCCCAGTTTTGGTAACCATTAAACGCATTCCGCACATCTGAGAATCTAGTTATTTATTTCTTTTGATTCCTAATTGCCATGGACGTTGTTGTATATTTTAATCAATAAATGTCCACTGTTCCATTTTGAGACGGTGGCCGTTAATATGTTATTGGTAGAAAAGCCTGTTATTGAGACCTTTTTTATTGGGTACCTCCAAATAAAGCAATATCTAAAGTTCAAAATACGTTTTTTAAAAAGGAACGTTTCGGCCGTTGTACTCTCCCGCCTTCTTCAGGTGGTTGGAATTTTGATCTGAACTCTTTATTTCGCTCACTGAGCCGATAATAACAACAAAAATTGTAATATGAGCTCTGGTAAAAAAAAATGCAATGATAACAGCAAAAATCTCCTGAGCCGACCAAACGTAGAAATGAATACAAGTAATAAGGAGGGCCAGAGAAAAGCGATAATAACAACAAAAATTGCAATATGAGTTCTGGTAAAATCATGCAATGATAACAGCAAAAATTGCAATATGAGCACTTGTAGAAAATGGTTGTTGAAGACATTAGGTTTATAATACCCAGAAATTCATACACAGATATCCTCAAGAACACATGGCACAATGGATAAAGGTGTTGGTTAGATCCAGTGATAGGACCCAAGAAGTGAGAGTTCAATACCCGGTTAAGTTAGTGGAGAACTTGGAGATGGGAATTAACAGGAGATAACTGATAACTGACATTCATTAAAAACATGGCACGTGGAACTAGAACAGTCTACCCCAGTGAGCAAAATAAAGGAATCAGTTCGACGTTCTTGAAGAAGGGAGGAACCTACAACGGCCAAAACGTTGTAATAAATATGGCGACAAAGATTAGGACATTAATAGTCCGAATAATGTAAATAGTGTACATAATACCTCATCTCAGAAATATAGACAAATAATGTTATTCAAGAATTAGATGATTAAAATTTAATTGATCTGAAATGAAATATCGCAGATAATTATATTTTTACGTGTGGAATTGTCCTTTGACAGTCTGGTCTTTGGGAAATTTAAGGATAAGATAATGGAAATAAAATTACATGATGAATACAACATAAACGTCTTTTTAAACTAATATTTTTAACTACCCAGAAATCTTACAGAATTAATATATTTTACGCACAGTTTATCAAATTATAGATACTTGGGCTTTATAGTTTCACTTAGATGACGTTTGTGGAGGAAATGCTAGAAAATTACCAATAAATTTTAAACTTACTAGAGTTACCGTTCTTGTTTTCTGATAACATCGTGTATATACATCCGTATTTGCAAACGTCAACATTTTTATACACATATAAAATGAATTCAAAATTCTGTTTAAAATACAGGAGCTCGTTGAATTCTAGTAAGCTTTTCTATTTATAAGTAATTACAGTGATATTTTAATAACAAAATCATTGATCGTTACAAACTAACACAGAATTTCAAAACTTTTTAAACTTTATAAATTATTCTGAATAAAATTTAAAAAAAAATGATTTTTTTTCTTAAGGCAATACAGTCCCTAATATAGTTTTATTCATAAAGGCAGTGAAAGCTTTTCTAATTTAATTTTGACTTAGTTTTATTGCGTTATTTATTTTAAAATTCAAAGCAGATGGTGGGGGTTGTTTGATAAAAAAAATTTATGATTTAAATTCTCCAAGGACTTGTCATTATAACTAAAACATTAAGCGAATTCATAAAAATAAAGTTGGGGTAACAGATGAAAAAAGAATAATGTTCACAAAGATTTTCTGAAAAAAGAAATTTTTCAAAATTAATTCCTCTGAGAGTTTAATTAAAATTCATTAATTATCTAATTTTTGAAAGAATTTCCAAATAACGAAGTTTTGGAGGTACCTTCTTTTTATAAAGTTATAATTTTATATTTTAAAATTTGTATTTTTATAAATCAATACTAGATACTTTTATAAGTGCATAACATACGCTTTTACAAACGTGTAAGTAATAACATGATCAATTAATAAATTAATAATGATAATAATTGATGTAATGGAATAACCTCTCACCCCTATGAGTAACTAAACTATAGGTAGTAACTATTTATAAGTCAACGGACTACAGATTTGAGCTGGGATCTGTTGAGTACGACTTACGCGAGATCTACCGATATTTTAATAGTAGCACTCACTACTGGATTGACTTGCGACGACCGTGCACATAACTTTACCTTATTTCTTATTGTACTGGTTTATACAATAAACCTTTACTTATTTATCTACCATGTTGTTCAAGTATATATTCCTATTAGCACGGAATATAACAATAACTAATAATATTAATCAATAATAATGTAATTAATACCGTCAGGTAATTAATACAGTTGTTACAAAACTTAATAATGCCATATCTTTTTAGAAAACTCTAACTAGTACCAAATGTTGATTTTTACTTTTAATAATCGAATGTTTTATAATTCTATCATTAATACTTGATTTTTAAAATAAATGTATAAATAATTAAAACGTGATTTTTAATGAACTCCTAATTAATACAAGATTTTTATTTTAATTTTCATTGTAAGTGAGTATTTACGATTGATATTAATGGTGTTATCTATGATGAGTTGAGTTAGGCAGAATTTGAAATAGGGAAAACTAAGGCCAACGTAGCAAACAATCCCTTTACGTATATAGACATGTTTTTAACATTTTTTAATCATTTCACCCAAAAAGATAATAAATCCACTAAGACGCAAGTGGGAGGTACAGAGTGTTAAATAAGAAAAAAAGAAACATTGTTAGGCGAAGTTATCAGTAAAATTATAGAACTCAAGAAGACAGACGATATCGTTTGACATTGGATGTAAATGTTTGAAGATTAAACTTGACTGGAAAGCAAGAAGCCAGAAAGTTCCACGAGCGTTGGGATGCTAGAAAGGAAATTGTTATCATAGAACTTACGGTTACATCTAGTCAATTCGACTGCAATATAATGAGACTTTAACGCCAATTTAGTAATGCGCTTAAATTCATAAATTTTAAGTACTATAAATGAAAGTTCATGAGAAAAATAGCCATTTTCTAAACTTTACAATGCCGGAGCTCATAATGAGAATTTGAAAGGCATTTTTTTAAATCAGGTTCTCATTTGAAACAGAAAAAGTTAAAGAAACGTGTGCTTTTAATTACAGCCCTTCAAGACGAATACTCCACTCCCTGATGACTACACTAATAGATATTTAATATGTTTAACTTATTTTGACAGAAGGTCACAGATATGGACCATGCAATAACATTTAAAGTCTACACTTTTCTAGACTATGAAAAAAATCGCTAACTATATCGCTCTCTATCCAAGCCCCCGAGATTATTTATTAAATCGTGGATGCATGTCGGTTCGAAACAGAGAAACGACACCTTAAAACAATGAAACTAAAAAAAAAAAATTATTATTTATTTTAATTCTTTTCTTGCAGGCATTAAAAGCTCAGGTGATGACGGGTCGATCGTCTAGTGTTTTACGGAACATTAATATAAAGGCGTTAAAATGGTGACCAGGTTAACAATGCAGGGGGTAACTGGACGGATGATGGAAGAGGTAGGTTTTGAGATGTGTCAGCCAACGAACGAAAGAAACGAAAAAGGAGAAAAAAAGACGGACGGCAAAGTAAATAATGGTTGAAAAAAACGGAAGGACTAAAAAATGTGAACAAGCGGAGAAAAAAATAAAATAAAAGAATGGTGCGCGTAGAAAAATAAAACTCCCCCAAAAAGGTACGGCAAGCCATTCTCTAAAATATTGCCTAGTGACATAGCCTACTCGATAATTACACCTCCAGTATGTTCCATTCAGTGTATGTCGCACTAACCTAAGCTTGGATACACAATTAAATTGGCCCTGTATCAGACTTAGATCTAAAACCAAATCCAGGGCATTCTCACTCCATTAGAGGAACTCCTCCTGTTTGACCATGCCTTCAGAGACGTAGCTGTATTCACCACACTTGGCAAAATGCGTTTTCGTCAATGAGCCCTGTCCCTTCAGGACGTAGGCGATCATGGCTCTCCAATTCCCCCATCATTTGTAGCTCTTAATATTTTTTCTCCTTTTGCTACTTCTCCCCAAACCTGTTCCGCCATTCATTTGCTTAAGTCCGTTATGTCACGCGTTGCTTTCTCTTGCTTCTCTTTCCCTCTATTCGTCCTGTGAGTATCAGATTCCCCAAGCCCGCCATTCTCATTACGGGTCCCAGAAATTTCAACTGCCCCTTCCCGATGTTAAGTATAAGTTTCCGCCTTGTTTGAATCCTCCCTAAAACCTCATTGTTGCTCACATTACAGTCCATGATCTCCTTAGCATCTATCTGTAGAACCATACTTCCGTTGCCTCGTGTCTTTTCTTCATCCTTGAGAAGACAGTCCAACATTCGCTGCCGTAAAGGAGGACAGATATCACGTAGCAAATTAGGTCGCTTTTCTTTGTTACCAACGAAATCCTCTCGTAATGCTCTGTCTAGCTTTTGAAATGCGTCTTTGGCCATCTCAATACGTCTTCGGATCTCAGCGTCCTCAGTCAAAAAACTTCCCAGATATTTAAATTTCCGCATCTGTTTCATTTTAGTGTTCCCGACCAGCAAATCGCATTTCGGGCTCATCTTTTTACTGATGACCATGTATTCTCTCTTGTCGTTTGTGCTTAGTCCCTTATTCTAGCTCTCCTTTGCTAAATCATGTAGAGGGTTTTGTAATTTACTTACCGTGTCTGCCATCAGCACTGTTTCATCTGCGTATCTTATGTTGTTAAGATTGTGGCCGCTAAGGATGAATCCTGGCAGGATTTCCAGTTCTCTGTGAGACAATTTAACCGTAGTCGAATTCAGAGTTGTCCTTCTCCTTGACTGTTTGCCAACAAAGGTTATAGGTACCGATCTGTCCTCCTATTTACCCAAAGCTTAGAGAGCTTTAACACGGGTATTTAAATGTAAGTGATTGAAAGGAAATCGACAGGATTCCTCAATTCAAACCGTTATCCATTACTCCATTGTACCTCCCATGTGTAGTTAAGCTTTATAAAAAAAAAACCTGCTTCGTCACCTAGATGGCTACCTATACACAAATGATAGCAGAGACTAATGTTCGACCTCAAATGGAAACATGAACACAAGAGATTTTCACATATAAGTGGCCTTTATATTTGAAATTTCCCACATTAGAGTAACATTTTACATTTTTGTGTCGTAGCCCATCAAGATTCGGAAGAACATACCTCTCCACAACATTGCATCATTTGCAGTTCCAGATAATACAACTCTTCCCAATGCTTTTTCTTCCATCCAATGAAACAAACGTGTTAGATAGATTACACCATACCACTCACATTGTCGCTAACCACCCAAATTCCCTTCTTATTCCAATGGTGAGTGGTTCCACCCGTACAGCTTCTTCCTGCAAACCACTGTTATGTAGAAACGACTCCCAAGATAATGTTTCCCTGATCAATATTGACCTGTTCAAGTTTTGGGTCAACCGTTATCTACCGCTCCTAATCGCATAAACTGCCTCTTACCGTAATCCTCTACCTTGAGTGGTTCTTGGGTCTTGTATATGAGGAACCTCACTGTAAAATGAAAAAGATAAACTTCAGATGGTCTTAAGTTGTCTGAGTGATCTTTTTGTTCCAATTGTACGCCAAATATTCTCTCGCTCACATATTCCCCCATAGTATTCGCAGCGTCCTTCTGTAGAACAATATCTATTGCTTCAAGTCTCTTTTTAATCTATAAGAAAATGATTGGTTGATCCTAGATATTAGTAGGCTGTTCAGCTCTCTTTTCTTTGTTCCTAATGAACGTTCCAGTCTCTTACTATTTTGTTTAGGTGTTGAAATGCATCTTTTACTATTTCAATGCGTCTTGGAATTTCTTGTATATCAAATTTCCCGTCCTGTTCCCAGAAAGTTCAATTGATGTTCTTACTAGATTATGACATCTCCAATTTGGAGCCAGTATCTTGCAAATGGCTATATCAAACAGCATGCATGCGCAGAGGGAACGATTTCAGTGAATATACAAAAATAGAAAGGGGCGTGAGGCAAGGATGCATCTTGTCACCCGAACTGTTCAACCTATACAGCGATGCAATTCTAAGAGAATAGGAGACCCTACCGGGATTTAGCATTGGCGGTCACAATCTGAACAACATAAGCAGCAGATGACAGATTGATAGCAGACAAGGAAAAGAAATCACAAAATCTCCTACAGAAGGTAGCGACGGAGAATGAGAAGAAATGGCTAAGCATAAACTACAAGAAGACAGAATGTATGGTCAACAGTAAGAGGACGATCCCGAAATGCGATTTGAAGGTCAGGAAAACTAGAATCAAGCAGAGGTGGAAGTTGAAATATCTGGGAAGCGTCTTGACAGAGGACGGTAAGTGCGACACTGAAATCCGTAGACGTATTGGGATAGCCAAGGACGCATTCCAAAAGCTGGACAGAGTACTGCGAAACAGGAAGATTTCTTTGGTAAGAAAGAAAAGAATACTGAACTGTTACGTGATATCTGTCCTTTTTTAAGGCAGCGAATTTTGGACGATTTTCTCAAAGATGAAGAAGAGACTCGATGCGACAGAGATGTGGTTCTACAGAAGTATGCTAAGGATATCATGGACCGAGCATGTGAGCAACGATGAGGTCTTAGAAAGGTTGCAAGCAAGGAGGAGGAATATACTTATATCAGGAAGAGACAGCTGAAGTTTCTGGGACATATAATGAGGAAGAAGGGCTTGGAGAATCTGATACTCAAGGGTCGAATAGAGAAAAGTAAAACAAGGGAAAACAACGCATGATATGACTGACGGACTTAAGCAAATGGATAACAGAACGGGATATGGGGGAAGAAACAGAGAGAAGGAACTTGTTGAGAGCAGCAAGGGACAGAGGAAGGTCGAGAGCCATGGTCGCCTACGTCCTGAAAGGACATGGCACATTAAAAGAAATATCTTTTACAGTTGAAACTTCGACCTTTATTTTCTCTTTCCTTTACTAACTTATCTAGGACTTCCCGCTATTCTGCCGACTTTATGTTCTGAAGATTGTGTCTGTCAGTAATAAATCCTAGGACTTCTAGTTGTTTTCGAATTATTATTTATTTTATTCGGTCGAGTTAGCTCAGACATTCATGAGTCTATCGCGCCAACCATCATGGTCGCAAGGCTGGCATTCTTTGTCATAACATCCCTGGTCAATGTACGTGGCTGCTGACTCGTCTTGCACCATGTCTAGTTGTCCAGAACGGTGGATCATTGTTTTGCTCGCAAGCTGTGTCCTGAAAAGCGCATTCGGCGTTCGAATAAGTTTGTAGAAATATCATGGATGCGTGCTTAGAGCTGTGATTTATTTGAATGTTGTCTCTAGATGTTAAGTATATCTCTCAATATACGAGTGTAGATGCCATCAGTCGTAGACTGTAGGGTTTTAGTCCAGGCAGTGGAACCATACATTAACACCGCCCCTACAGTGGCTCGAAAGAATCTCCGTTTGAGATTGCCTGGTAGATTAGATTTCAAGATTACATCCATTTTATTTAAGGCGGTCCAGACTTTAGGTATTCGAATTTTCACATCGTTTTCAGTAGAATTTATATCGTTTTCTAGGTAAGTAAAAGATTAAACAAATTTTATTGATTCAATTTGTATTGAGCTTTCAGTTTTAGAGGCATTGACGTAGAGTCCAACGTCATTGACAACATTTTCTAGATGATGTAGGATGACTGTAACATTGATCACGGTGTCTGCAGTGATAGCTAGGTCATCTGCATAGTCAATATCTTTCAACTGTTTTTCAGGATATCGACTTGAGATTCTTGGTGATAAAGTAAAACCTTTCTTTACTAACTTCTCTAGGTGCTTTTGTAGTTTCCTTTCTGCGTCTGATATCAGTACTATACAGTCTGTATCCCCTATGCAGTAAAGATTGTGTTTACCAATAATAAATCTTGGTAGGACACCTAGTTCACTGATGATCGCCTTTTCTTTAGTAAATGAAAAATAGAAGCGCAAATCTTATAGCGATGTAGAGAAGATTGATTTATAGGTCATTACTGTGAACTTCATCTTCGATATGCGTTCCAATAATGTAAGGTGTTGTAGGAGTTTGATTAATTACCAGGATTCGGCGGTCGTTAAGATCATTGCATATTTACTCAGGTATTTTCAAAATAGATAATTGATTGATAGTTTTTATGTCTTATCAACCCTTTGTAGGTTATTTAGATCTGAAACGCATTTTGAATTGTAAGATCAATTATTTTTTGCCAGTGAATATTACATTAAAATATTTTGATAATAATGATGATTTTTCAGATACCTGACTTACTATTTAACTTATAGCTGGTGAATATTTTCATTCATTTCCTAAGGGTATTTGCGCTTAAGTTGATTTAACGAATTCGAATGGAATTTGAACTCGGCTCTCCGATTTCTACATTTGGAGTCGGTATCCATTACACCACCTTCACATCCACTCAACATGTAGGTCTTTTATATTTTATAGCTGGTGCTTCACAACTTTCTATCTTGCAATTTAATCTACTTGATCTTGTTCTATACTAAACTAACATTATTAAATATTAAAAATCCATACGAAAGAACATGTTAGCAATCTCTCCTTTTGCACTACTTCGCAATGGTGGTGTGTTCGATCCTCTTTGGAATTCATTATTTTCGTCTGTTAACAGACTTATCTTATTCAAGACAATATCAATAATCCTTCTTAGAATCGAACTTGACAACAACATAACAGTCTGCAAGATTCGTTGTCAAAATCTTGGTCTATTGGAGGCGTCCTAAATAAATGTTATTAAAACTTAAAATAAGACGGAAGATTACGCTACACCAGTTTACTAAGTAGGGTCGTCATGATTTAAAGCCCGTTTTTCTCTGGGCTTGAACACAGACCAGTAGGATAAATGTGAAACGACCAACTGCCTACGGTATTAAGCAGGTTAGATAAACCATCAGAGGGACGAGCTTGATAGGTGTGGGGAAGAAAAAAAGTAAAGGTGAAAGCAGAGAACAAACACTGTAGTGGAGCGAGCCAGTTTAATACGAGAAAAGAAAGTCATACAAAGAAAGAAAGAAAGAAAGAAAGAAAGAAAGAAAGAAAGAAAGAAACGTTTGTTATAAGAATGGGTGAGATGATACGAAAACATCGAAAGAAGAAAAAAGAAAACAGAAGAACTGATAAGACTGAGAAAATAGAGAGTAATTGGAAATGATTAAAAGAAAAACAAAGGTGGAAGGTAGGTCGAGAGTGTAGGGAATTTATACGCATGCGCGCTTGAAATAAGATAATAGAAAAGGGATGTGAAAGAAAGAGAAAATAAATAAGAAAGAAAGAAAAAGAAAACGTAGAGAACAAAAAAACGCCTCCCAAGAAATATGTGAAAATCGAACAAAGAACAACGAAAGAAATCAAAAAGTTGACAACGTAAAGTACAGATTTGCTTAAAACGGTTAAAGTGACCGATAAAATAATTTAATAATTTATAACTTAATACAATGTTATTGTTGTTGCAATAAAAATATTCATTAAAACGGATGAAAGATATTTGCAAAGAATACAAGTGTCATATACTTAACGTTATTAGTTAAAATAAAATGTGTGTGTGTGTGTGTGTGTGTGTGTGTGTGTGTGTGTGTGTGCTGATAACCTGAAGATCGCAAAAGCGTGAAACACGGGTAGCGATCCGAAGTGTCTATATCTGAAACGTGATGCTGGATAGCGTATTTTAAATGATGAAAAGAATCGACTCGACTAATTAACCAAAAAATGAATAAATGCAAACAAATTCATTATATATATATATATATATATATATATATATATATATATATATATATAGAAAGAGAGAGAGAGAGAGAGTTTTAAGGTATTCTATATTTAAGTGCTCAATATCAGAGATAGAGCGTATGTAAATATAAATATAAAATAATTAATCTCAAATAATAAAAATAATTGCGTCCAGCATGAAACAGCCTGTCGCCTCTGAGTGTTGACTTCAGTATTCACTTTTATATATATATATATATATATATATATATATATATATATATATATATATATATATATAGGAATGGGTAGGCTGAAAATTCTAGATACACACATATACTTGAACGTACGTATAAATATATTTTTTCATCATGTGTTTATAAATACAGTGCTCAGTGTTATTAAACAGAGCTATAAGTATATACTAGGGCATATACATAATATCCAACGTCGATAGCACGACTCGGAGTTTCATGCAGTTTTTGCAATCTTCAGATGCAAATATAATTTGACCGCTATATGAATTCGCGTCCTCGTGCGGATGATTCAAAATTGTGTGTATTTCATTGTTGTTGAGTAAAATATTAGAATTAATCAAATTCTTAATTTCGAACGGCCAAGAATTAAAAACAAATTTTAAAATATTTTTTAAAAATTTAAAGTTGGATTCAAAAGTAAACAGTATATGAAGGGGGATAACTATCCTTTTTACACAAAATACCCTAGTTATACTAATTAACTTATACTATAACACAGAGTGGAAATATAATGTAAGGGTGCGAATATAAAAAAAATAAAATGTCGGGACTATATACAGTCAACGACGAAATTACACGTACGCTCGTCAATTTTTGAATATTTTTATCTATTTCTCAGAAACTAATGCCTGTATGATGCCAAGTTTTTAACATGTTAACAAAAAAAGAATAAAAAACTCAATTTTCAGAACAATAGGTTAAATACAAGAAAATTGACAGGCGAATTATGAAAAATAGGAAATGACAAAACTATTCTTACAGTACGAATAACAGAAAAAAAATAGAATAATTTTCACAATATTAATAATTAATAGCTTGGCATCTCATCTTTATTACTTGCTGCAATGGTTTTGTAAAGTTTTTGATAAGATTTGAATAAATTATTCTGGGATTTTCATCCATTCTTCAATGGTTATACATTCTAATTCCTGAAGGTGTTTTGGTGACCGACGATTTATTCGAATTTTCAATTCTTGCCATAAATTTTAAGTAGGATTCAAGTCAGAACACATTGAAGGCCATGGCAGAAATGTAACCTTCTTTTGCTGACGCCACGCAGTGACTAATTTAGACGTATTTTCGGGTTCATTATCTTGAGCGAAAGTAAATCGCCTACCAAGATGAAGGTTTTTATCTGATAGTTCTAGAAGAACGTTTTGGCAAAATTAAATCGAGCAACAATGTGACATGGTTTGTGAAGAGAGGTTTATCATAGCCGGTTTCCATACAACCCATTTCTATTTCAATATGTTTGTATTGTGGGAGTACTTACGCTGATACACATCGTATCCAAAATTTGGCGATGCCTTTCAAAACAACTCTTGGGTTTTTATTAACCTCGCGACACAATTTTCCCGCAGTTCACGATGACGATTTGGGTTTTCTTCCACGCCCATGCAAATTCTCTGTCTTACCAAACTGTTTAAACCTCTTTATAACGGACTATACCGTATACCTAGGGACAGCTATCCGGTTTGAGATAGTGCTGTAACTATTTCGCGACTAAATTAAATTAATAATTCTCTCTCTCTCTCTCTCTCTCTCTCTCTCTCTCTCTCTCTCTCTCTCGTCAACACTGAGCTCCATTGTCTCCCTCATCGTGTTGTTGACGTAAGAATAAGAATATAGTGACACTTTATGCCCCACGGGATGTTCTTTGCTGGGATTATCTCAAATATTCTACTGAATAAATAGCCTAGAAGGCTTCACTGATAAAATAATTATGCACATTACTTATACTTACAGGAATCAATCAATTTAAAGCGATATATTCTACTGTACGAATAACTTTGTCTTTTCCTATTGAGTATAATTCGCCCGTCAAATTTGTTGTATTTAATATATTTTTCTAAAAATCAAGTTTTATTTTATTTATTTATTTATTTTTTTTTTTTGTGATTATTAACTTATAAAAACCTGGCACTATACGGACATTAGATTCTGAGAAATGGATAAAAATATTAAAAATTGATGGGTGTACGAACATTTTTGTCGTTGACTGTATCTAATGTGTTTGGGTCCAAGCCTTGTACTTATAAAGGTGAAATTATATATACACACGTTATAAATAAATGGAGTACAGTAATATTGGATCGTGTGTGTGGGTATATATATAAGCAAGGTTATTAATGATGAGTTCTAAGAATATAAAAAGTTGATGCATATTATATCAATATTCGTGAAATATATTTCGTAATCTATTTTAATAGGGGTCAATGTGTTTGAGCAGGTTCTTGGATTTGTGGATGCAAGTACTCCGTGTTCAGCAAGTTAGTGTTATATAAGTGTTTTAATATAATAAGCTTCTCCAACAAACACAAGTTACATCTGTCTCCATATCGTTTGCATGGATTAGCTTTTGCGATAATATCCCAGGTAATTGTTAGATTCTTATGGTTGTTTTTTGATCACCAAATATTATTTGAAAGTTTTGTGCAGTTTTTGTATTTGATGTTCTAATTTCGTCGGATATTATGTGCATTCACTAATATATATATATATATATATATATATATATATATATGTGTGTGTGTGTGTGTGTGTGTGTGTGTGTGTGTGTGTGTGTGTGCAACACTGATCTTTTCATCAAATGTGATGTCGGTGGTATTGAATCTATTCTAATACAATCACATTTCATATGGGCTGGTCATGTCATCAAAATGAGTGATGATTGGATGCCGAAAAACCTCATGTATAGCCAACGTAGGCTGCCCTCGATTACGCTTCAAAGATAAACTTAAATACAATTTAATTGCTACAAACGTCCCTATAGAGGAATTCGAACTTGTGAAACATCAGCTACCGAGGTATAATTAACACTGAAAAATCGTCTCAACAATCTGAGAGAATTAAGAATTAACACTATATCTCGAGCTAATACATCAGCCGTTATGACGGTCAACCGTTCAGCATGTTCCTCATGTGGACTTGTTTACAAATCCCGTGCAGGATGGTTGTCTCATACGAAACATAAACATAAAAACTGAACTGAAAGACAATCATACGTCGAAAACAATGGGAGAGTCCATTAAAAGTGTAAATTTTAATTACATTTTTCGTTTCACCTTTTGAAAGTGATGTCTGGGGATCCAGGGAAAAATAAAAGTCTCTGGTGAAATAAATCATTAAAGGGGAGCCTTAAAATGGTCTGTTTCTCTTTAATATATATATATATATATATATATATATATATATATATATATATATATATATATATATGGGGGTGTTTTTTTGTTTTTTTGTGTGTGTGTGAGAGAGAGAGAGTGTGTGTGTGTGTGTGTGTGTGTGTATGTACCGACCCCTGTGTGTATTGACTAAAAATAAAATTACTACGTCTTTAATATGTGCTTCTGTCTACTCATGGTTAACACAAAATATAATTAGATTAACGTAAATTATCAAATTATTCTTTTTTTCTGACAAGTGATAAAAGCCCCGTCTTGTAAAACTTACGCAGAAACTATGCCAATAAAATCACAAAGTACAGTTATATTGTCCTCAATGGCCGTTAATATAAACCTGTCTTCTCGCTTTCACACGATTGTATAGATGACAAATACCATCCGGCGATACATTCTCTTACATCTTCTGTATCTGTTGATACAATGCAGCAAGAAATGCAGGTGGGTGGGCTGAAAGAATTTGATTTCATCAGATCTTGTCCCGTGCTAAGAACAAGAAAAATGCAAATATAAAAAGCGAGTGTCATTTGCATATTAGGATCTCCTCAGACCAAGATACCAGGGCTTGTTTCCCAGTGTCATGATCGAATAAACTCCAGAATTGCTACTCCCCATGTCGAAGTAGCACATGTAAATCACCATTATTTGTATGAAAGCAGAACCAGTTCTCCTCTATGCATAAATAAAATACTGTGATATCCGTTATTCTGTCCGTCACACCCTCTAAAATGGTCATACATTGACCGGTCAAAACCAAATTTTGTGAAGTACAAGCAAGTAAGGGGATACAAAGTACAGTTGGTTTTACTACGTTTTGTAGCTTAGTATAATAAATTTGCAAACATTTTTTAAAAAATTATAAGCTTTATTATGATACAAAATATTTCATCTGTTTTAAAAACAATTTAATGATTAAAATAATAAATACTTATTTAATAAATATGCAGTAATGTTTTTTTTTTAAAGTTTTTATACACGGTGTCCATAAAGTGCGTGTGCACTTTAAAAAATTTATAACTTTATTTGTATTTGCGTTAGAAATAATTTGTAAAAAGGATTAGAAAGAAGTAAATCTACAATTTGTAAGGCTTTAATGAAATTTTATTTAAGATTCCACATGTCCTCCATCATTAAAAATACAAAGGGTAATACGATTTTGCAATTCACGGAAAATATTTGCCAACTGATTTACAGCAATGCCTGAAATCCCATTAGTTATTTTAGCTATAATTAAAACTAGGTACATTAAACTTTATGAAATTTTTACAAATTATTTCTATCGCAAATACAAATAGTTATATTTTTTTAATGTGTACACGAAATTTATGGACACCCTGTATTTCAGAGACTTATTGGCGAAATTGAACGTAAGGTCTGTCAATCTCGGCAAAAATGTTAGCGATAATTTCAACACTAAATCATGTGAGGATTCCAATACACGTCAACGTGTTGCCAGAAAATTCTAGTTATTTAAGAGGACAGAGCACCATGAGATCCAACGAGTGAATCTCAAGCGATCCTTCTGGTAACCTGCATGACTTCATTGCGGCGTCAGTGGAACCATTTTCAGAGACACCCGTGATTATAGTGCAGCGAGAACTGAACGATTTTCAATCATGTTAAAAACACTGATATTTACAGATGAGCAATTTCTGATCTACTTCTCGAAAAATATCCATTTCAATATTTTGCCAACATTCTACCGACGCGTCGTGCCCAACCAATGCTTTAGTTCTCTGAAATCAACTTCCAGCCTTTAACAAAATCACAACCATTGCAAAGAGAGTATAAGTAACACGTGTATCACCATGGAATTTTTTCTGCTTGTACTTTATGCTTTCACTCCACTTTACTTAGTGACAGAAAGCATCATAGTCTAAATATCAGATAAACAACGAGCACTTATATTCGTATTATTACGTCACGAACAGATGGACGATATTTAAAATTTTCTAAAAATATCTACAGCTATCATGCACAGACTGCATACGTTAAAATGATATTTACACAGATACAATAACTTTATAAATTTCATTGCTAATAGATTTTACAACAACTCTCAAAAACCAATTAATAAGTAACAGATTGCAAAATAAAATGCAAAATAAAAATGAAAATAGCTGATCTAATGTCACCTAGTTTAACGCAATTTTTGATCGAAACAAAACAGTAAATTTGAGATCAATTTTTAGATCAACCTGAGAAACATCGTCTACATATTGAAGAAATTTTATGTATTTTCGATGATGGATGTTGTAATTCTTAAAGACTATACCTGCGAACTATTGTCATTACAATACTGTACACTACGGTAGATTGAATTTTCACTTTTTTTTTAAATATCACAAGAATAATTTACCAAAAGTTGTGTATAGACCTATTAAGTACTGATACAAAAATTAGATCTGACACTTCAACGATTTTTTGAACATTTGGTATCAAAGATCGTAGACAAAAATGCATTTAAAAATCCTCGATTTTGCAAAATTTAGCCTAAATATTGATGAGAAAATGAAACAATTTCAGTATTTAAATCGGGGAATGTTGTTAGTTTATTTTATCAAAATGAAATAAAATGAAGAAATTACAACTAATCTTCAAATTGAAAATCTGCCCCCACCATTATCAGTGACGTCTTTGAAATGCTGTTTTTTCCCTCATGAATTAAGCAGTAATAGTTTAATACATTAGAATATTGATTTTTCTAGTATGAATGAAAATACATTAAACAAACAAATATGGAAAAACAAATAATAGTTTAATAGGACTTAATATTGAGTCAAATAGCTCCATATAAGAGCCCTCAGACGAAAATGATGGTCTCAATTTCTGACACAAAATTTTGCTATTATTTGATGGTGCTTTGCTTCAAAGCCATACACAGATTGGGAAGCTTCTGTTGTTAACTTGACTGCCCGTTCCATGCCTTGAGAATTTGAGGGCAAATCTGGCAAGTCAAGCTTCGTACCATTTAATAATTATTCCCGAAGTTCATTTTCAGAAGATTCTTCTGTGAGTGGTGGTTCACAAACTCCACTTAATGACAGATCTTTTAACTGTGTCAAGTGCATAGCTTTAAAATTGATACTTGTGATACTTTTCAATCTTTTCTTGGCTGGCTCCCCACTCCTGAAAAATATAAAAGTTAATTTGAGTTATTTAAAGAAAAATACACTCTGTAGTACTTTAATATTTATGTTGAAATTAGATAAAATCCTTGAAATGATTTTATAAATCGGCATAACTAATTTAGTCAGTTTTATATGAATAAATATTTACTTACCTAATGGCCCAAATTCTTTTCACAGCTTCTTCCCTCACTTCCAGTTCATCAGATTTGACCATCGACTATAAGATACTCTCAGGCACTAAGGCGAAAGCATTGTATTGTATATTTTTCAATGTGATCTGTTGGATTTGATATGGTTGCTTCCTAATACTTTGGATCATATTGAAAATATACATTTGTTGATTGTGGATCTTATTTCTTTTAATTTCGAACCAGCAAATGGCATACACATTCACAATAAAATTTATTAAACTGTGGAGTTTGGTTGAAAAATTTCGTGGGTATACACCACGAGTCCATAAACACATCAGCCTGATGGCTAAAGTTAACCACATTGCGTGGTTTAATGAACCAAATTTCCATGATGCAAATCTAGAGTCCACCTTACCTCTAGAAATACCCACTGTATATTCATAAAGGAGTCTTTGGTCACAGCTAAGGGTATCTGTATTTTCAATTTTAAAAATAGAATCCAGAAGACTGCCAACAGCTGAAAATGATATTTGAGGTAAATTATGGTAATCATTTGCACATATTTTACCCATTGGACCATTGAATGTGATAGGGCGTTTTCTGGTACCATCTACATGTTTAAAAAAAGCTCTAGACGGAAGTTCATTTTGGTGCAAGTAGCAACCAATAATATGAAAATTTCTGTTAAGTTTTCTTTCTAGAAGTGCAAAAAATCCACCTTCACAGCTTGTATTGGCATTAGTGCTGTCAACAAGGATAGCCTTGATAGTGCTCACACTGTTGAATGCATGCAAAACATCAGCCACTCGCTCGGCAAGAACAGCACCAGTTGCACCAATATTAGGAAGAACCCTGTGTGTCAGCTATTCACTTTCAAATGTCATCTCCTTTGCGAAAGTCAAGTGGCGTTCTCTCCATTTTCCCCCACTATTTCCTTGTACATTAGTGTGTCTTTGTCAGTTCTCCCATCAGATCCATTACAAAGAAGATTTTCCACATTTTCATCATGATTTTGATGGGCATTTGTTTTCATTTTAGCCTTTGCTCTATCAATTTTATATTTATCTATATAGATATCTTTTATATTAATATTGGGGATAAGAAGGCCCATAGCCCTCAAATCCAAGATCAAGGAATTTGCAAGGCTGGCTCTAAGACTCGAAGATACATAACCCTTGATCAATTCAATAGCATACCATGGAATATTGGCATTAGTGTTGATAAGGCTATAAGGCCATTTGGGATGCGTTTTCCTGCCATTTTTATGAAAATATTTGAAAAGGAAAATGCATGCATTATCAGAAATTAAATAAATATTTTTTTAAAATAAATTTGAAAATAAAGTTCTGAATACATTATTGAATTATAAAGTAATGTTTACATACATTAAAATAGAGTTAGTTCCGAGATTAGCTCGTAAACAGGCTTTTTAATAAAACACACTAACTTTGAAAATATAAACAAATTACAATAATTATAAAAGTTGTATTTTTTTTAAATAGTTAAGTATATTGTGATGAAAAAAAAACAATAGATATGTGTGCTAGTTAAAAGGGTAAACAAAAATAAAACGAACTTAGAAGAGGGGGTAATTACTACCGGTAAATACCGAATAAATATCCAGTAAATAAGACGGCGTTCGTAAGTAGTTATTTGTATTTTAAACTAAATATTTTAGTGTGTTTTATCTTTTTAATTTTGGCAATTTTATTTAATTTATTAAAAGAATAGATACTAAAATTAAAAATATCCATTATTAAGCATATTTTCTTATTTTCTTTTCGTTAAGTCTCGGTTTTAATTTAACCTACACGTGTTTCCGGTGACACCGATATAATGATAAAAATCGCAATTTATTTTGTATTTAAGTTCGGTTCATCAAATAAATACGAAGTTTTGAAGAAAAATGTTTTCATGGTAATTTTTGACATTATTTTGCAACTTTCCTCGAGTTATTTCTTTTTACAGTTCCAAAATCGACCAGCCCTACTGTACACATACAGACACTTATGTATGCAAGCCGGTTTACATCGCCCTAATGTAAGTGAATCACTGTCAAACACAAAGACAGACAACAAGAAAAGATCCTTTTATAACAACTCTCTATTAAACTCGATATAAAATATATACCTACTCACACACACACACAGGCATCCACCAAAGAAAGAAAGCGAAACACAAAGAAAGTGAATATATGTGTGTAGAAAGAGACAAAAGTAGGAACACGTTCTCATACACCAGACACGGAAAACATCTCGGTTTGTAGTGAACGCCTTTGCATTGAGAACCTCCTCGCCAGGCACCTTACTGGTGTGAGTCAACTTGTACAGGCTGCAACACAACCGGTGTGCCACCCGATCTGTTTACGAAGGAAACCTACCGTCGGCTGTCATAACAAGGTGCGTAATATAATAACACTCAGGTGCCGGTCTCCAAGGAAGACAGCTAGATCGTTATGCCGGTCTCTTTCGAATCATATAGTGCGCCTAACGTTCTTCGCCCTCCCGCCTTTTCAATGTCATATTACAGCAT